>PVJA010000394.1:70927-178780 GCA_004027025.1 Myocastor coypus | reverse complement strand
CAAAAAAAAAAAAGAATGTTTAGTTATACAGGTCTTGCTTCGACTTGCCCTTGACCACCCAGCAAGAAAAAAAAATCCTTAATTACAATGCATGGAACGCAGAGCTAGATTGGTGAGATGAGCTTTAGGAGGCTTAGATTCAATAGCCTCCAACGTCACAAGCTTCACTGGTGGCACACTGCAATTGCAAAACCTTTGACTGTGTATGTATCTGCTTCCTCTTAGTCCAAAGAGAAGTATATTCCTTCCTTTTTTTTTTTTTTCTTTCTTTCTTTTTTCTATGCAACATCAATAGGGAGGTGGGTCATGCCCGCACACTGCACTCTATAGAATGATTGTGAGGATAATATGCAATATGTCAACTTTCAAAGAAAAGAAGGGGGAAAAGAAAAATAAAAAGTAATGTGGATTTAGAAAGGTTAATGTTTAATTGTTTGATCAATCTTATATACCTATATGTATTAATCTCAACTGATCTGATGATGAAAATATGTAATATAAATGTAACCATTGTTACATTTAAACAATAAAAAAATTGAAAAAAAATAAATAAATAAAAAACACTTAAGACAGTGGAATTTTGCAACCTAAAAAAAATAAAAATAAAAATAAAAAAAAATAAAACAAAAGTGCATGCCCTAGAACAGTGATGGCAAGTGTTTTCAAGCTTTCAGTGGTAAACAGCCAGCTGCAACATCCATGATATAAGTTTGCCACCACTGTCCTAGAATATCATAGTTTCATAAAACTGTAATACACACATACTTCATAATACCACCATGTATGTTAGTGCTAACATAGTCAGCTGAAGAAGTAGTCAAGTACCAGATCAGAAAGGAGTTTCTGTACAGTAATGGCAAAACTTTCAGAGCTTGCAAAACAATCTGCTGCAGCCTGATTGCCATAGGTTTGCCAGCCCTGCTAAAGGGTTTGCAGTCTGGCACATCATGGCAGATTCCACAGGTGACATGTACTTGACAATTATTGCGAAAACAATATAATGAGTAACTTAGGGATAGAAACAGAAACAATAAAACCAATTAGCTAGTCATGCTGTAGTCCTGATGAAAAATGGTAAAAGCCTTTGCTAGATAGTAGTAATAGGATTTCAAAAAGAAAAGGGTAGAAAGGCTTTACATATGCAAAATGAATAGAAACTGTTTAAAGACTATAGATACCTCTAACAACTTATAATTCTACTTGGGGCTGGAGAGATAGCTCCGAGGCACAAGTGCCTGCTGGGCAAGTGCAAGGTCGTGAGTTCGAACCCTGGTCCCACAAAAAAAATAAAAATAAAAATAATAATAATAATAATAATAATAATAATAATAATAATAATTCTACTGAATACTCTGGTTTCTCTTCAGATTGTATAAATCTTTCTCCTTTTACAATTGTACTGAACCATGAATGATCCCAAATATTTACTATTAAATGAGTTCCTGTTGGAGGACATTCATATAAAGATATAAAGACAGAGGTAGAGACACATAGAGATACAGAGTAATAGGTATACAGGTACAGATAGATATAAAAATATCTAAAATATGCTCCTTCGAAAATATACTCATTCACACAAGTATAATCTCTATATACTTTAATCCAGAAAGATATAATTTGAAATGCTTTTACATAATATACAAAATTCTAAACGAAAATTTATAAAACATTACCTCATTAATTTATATAGTCATAACTTACAGGGAACTTTCATTCTGAATATTTTTTGGCTTTGAGTGCTGGCCAGCTAACTGCCTAAAAACATGACATTCTGCCAAATGAGTAAAAACAAAACTAAACAAAAATTTCCCCAAGCCCCCCCCGCCACACACACACACACACACACACACACACACACACACACACACCATCCCTCTCTACACACATTTTCTGGGAGCAAAAATATTTCTTTAGATTTTTTCTTGACAAGATATATTTTGTGTTATACTGATACACTCCTTAGTAAAGCATACTAATGCAAAAACATAAGTATACTTCATATATTATGCAGCAGTATATGTGCTACACGTATAACCTTAAAACCAAAGAAAAAATTAAAAAAAAAATACATTGTCCGTCATCTATGGAGGGTTTGTTCCAAGACTCCCTGTTGATACCAAAATGTGCAGATGCTCAAGACCTTTACAGGCAGTTGCACAGTATTTCCATATAACTTAAGTAAATCATCTTATATATATTACTTTTAGAGAATTTACAAGAGCTAATAAAATATAAGTAAGAAAAAAGTCTCTGTTCATACTGATGTGGGTTTTTTTTTCATAATATTTTCAGTTCTTATTTGGTTGAAGCCATGAAACAATACTCTGAAAACAGAAAAGAGATACTAGAGAAAAGAGTTGGGAACAGAGTGAAAGGGGAGCAGCTAGTGAGGGGAGGGGCATCACTGGAGGTTACACACACGTGGAAGTAGCAAAGTAAAACTCGCTGTTCTGTACAGCTAATATGTACTAAAAAAATAACACTCTATTCTTTACTCCTATTAGTCACAGGGTAGATGCACTATACAAACATAAGGCCTAGACACAGGTACTGCTGCTAGGCAATTTGAACCGCTCTATGGGCTTCCGCTGATCTGTACTGAGAGCCTCTGCCTCAGTATCGTTTTATAGCAGTGGTTCTCAACCTTTCTAATGTCATGACCCCGCAATACAGTTCCTCATGTTGCGGTGACCACAAAGCAAAAAATAATTTTGTTGGCTACTTCAAAACTGTAATTTTGCTACAGTTATGATTCAGAATGTAAACACCTGATATGCATTATGTATTTGTTCGACCCCCACCAGGGTTGTGACCCACAGACTGAGAACCACTGTTTTACAGACTATTTCTATGGTATTAATACACATTATTGGCTTTTACCCTAAACTTCTGTTTCTTGTTACAAACAGAAATACATCAAACATACCGAGATTATAAGGTTTATACATGCCTCTGTTAACAAAAATATTTAAAAGTAATGGCCTGACACTGAGCAATTGAGTAGGGAGCAGGGTGCTAATTTGCTGTTCACTGATTTGCATGGTTTAAGCATCCCCACTAAGGCAAATATCTAACTAAAGTGCAATCTGGAGATGGAAAGAGATCAGAAGCACACAACTATTACTATAAAACTCATGGGCATAAATAAAATATAAAACAATTAGAAAGTGACTTTTTCATAATCTTTATCTTTATATATCTTTTTTTCAAAAAGTTTAATTGTCACATACTTTTTTTTTCTTTGTTTTATTTATGGTTTTTTTTTTTTTTTTTTTTTTTTTTTTTTTTTTTTTTTTTTTTTTTTTTTTTTTTTTTTTTTTTTTTTTTTTTTTTTTTTTTTTTTTTTTTTTTTTTTTTTTTTTTTTTTTGGTCTTTTGAGACAGGGTCTCACTATGCATTTCAAGCTGGCCTTGATCTCACCTTCGTAGCCCAGGCTCGTCTCGAACTCATACCAATCCTCCTGCCTCAGCCTCCCAAGTGCTGGGATTACAGGCGTGAGCCACCAGGCCTGACTAAGTCATACTTTTTAAAAGTAGTTTAAAAATCAACTTTCAAAAATCCTGAAAATTTAGCCACCAGCTCTCACACAAGGCAGCACTACCTGGCTCTGGCACATCCCGGAAAAGGACCAGTCATTAAAGGGAAGAGAAATGAAGGAGTTCACTTTAGAAACTCATCTAACCTAGCATTTTTAAAATTTGCATAGTGTATTTATACGTATATTATATTTAATAAAGAAATTTACATGCTTTACACTAAAGTCACATGAAAAATAAAATGGAAAACTGGGTACAGAAGTTCCTTATCAGTCTTGCTGCAAATGCAACCATCTGCTACCAGTTAAATGTGCTAAATTTACAAGCTAGAGTCTTTCCAATAACAATGAAAGGACATACACATGGCATCACCTTCATGTAATTCAGAGTAAAAAGAAAAATGAGATAATTTCCTTGAGAACATAAGCAAAACAGCCCACAGCAGGTATACCAGACTTATTGATCAATTTTCTCATGTTTCAACTCATTTACAGTACAGACAGCAATAAACATTCAATATTTTATCCATGTCTTAGTTTGTTTACTTTTATGAAAAAATTTTCTAAGTTAACTAAAATGTTTAAGTTTATTAACAGTTCCTTCAAAGATACAATGAATAAGTTAACATTTCTTTTTTGCTCTTTGTAGTTCTTACAGGTAATACAAATCCTGAAATTTTACTTTCTATATAAAACATTTCTCTCATGATAGCAACGGTAAGAATATTTGCTCTTATCTTCAAAGGTCAGAAGATGAACCCAAACACAACTCAATCAAGGTCTTTGAAACTGTTAGGGCTATCCTTAGACTAACCTGTTTAGTGCACTGTGCCAAGCCAAAGACTTCAAGGTAACCCCACATGGGCTGGTGCCTCCCTTTAAAGACAATTTGTCATTCAGAAGATAAAAATTCATCCGAGTGACAGCAGCCCTAACATCCCTGTGGGCTGCAGCCTGAACAATGGAGTGAAAGCAGTCCTGTAGCCCACTAGGTGTGTGTGTTATCTTCAGAGTAAGGATGTCCACTGTGGTGAGTTTCAATGTATCTGAAAATCTAGACAAAAAGAAGAGAGATCAACATAAAGCTATTAAAATAAAAGCTCACATTATTTCTATTATAAATTGTTATCTCCAAAATTGTTTTACTTTCATTTTCAATTAAACATTGACTTAAAGCCAAAAAAGAACTGTGTGCTAATAGTAAAGTTTTACACAGACATACTATTAAGTATTTGTATTGACTTATTCTTTCTTACAGAAACATAAAACATTTCTTATTCCTAACAATCTGACAAATCAGAATATTAAAAAATGCGAAAGTAATTATCAGAGTAATAACATTTTATATACTTATTGAGCATTTTTGCTCAAAATTTAGACCTATTAACTAAACAAATGACATAAACTTAGAACAACAAAAATTACAATAGTATTTAAATGCCTTTTGTGTGGTAGTTTTAAAAATAATACACATAATCTTTAAAACAAAGTAAAAAAATCTTCATTTAAAAGCAGAAGCAGGTGTTAGCACCAAGTGAAAAAGCTACTTGACATAAAGAAAAAGTAAATTCTAGGGACCTGGAGGAATGGCTCAGTGGTCTAAAGCACCTGCTTGGGAAAGCTTGGGCGGCTTCAGGGACCATAGTTCGATCCCCATCCCCGGCACCACATGTTGTGCCAGCCCTGCCCTCGGGGCAAGGCTGAGCTGGCCATAAAAATGAGTGAATAAACAAAGGCTCTGAAACAAGAATAAAACATAATAAATAAATAAAAAATTAAAAAAAAAAAGAAAAAAGAAATTCTAACTAATTGGTTATAAACACTTAACCATACATAAATGCTCATTTTTACATACAACTGCTTACTCTTGGATTTTAGTTTCGGAGTTCATTTGTTTCAATAGATTATCACACCCATGATACCATGACAAGTTCCAGGCTATTCTCAGCATATCTGACACAGGCTTCAAGGCCAAACAATCCGCAGATAATGGCAAAACTACTGAGTAAGGACTCACAGCATGGTGGCCATCTACATGTACTGGTAGATGATATCTAGGAAAAATGTACATAAATAATTACAAACTTTGTGTATTCTTAAACAGGATTCATAGAAATGAGCCACAAATTGAGCTATCTCTATGTTTCACATTGTATAATAATGCAAAGACCTCTCTCATAATTCCTCTTCCTAAATTATTATGGTTAAACAATATTTCAATTATGCTTCTCTCCTCTAAACTATGAAAAGAAAAACGTCATTTAACTGTTTCCTGAGGACTACATCTTATGTTATACTCAACTTGTTGCAGAAATACTTAACACTCCTGAAGTCAGAGTCCATGTCACAGCAAACCAAACACGAAAGTTTCCAGCTAACATATGCATGCCTACTTGCTGTCAAATGTTGCTTGTTCCACTCCACTCATTCACAGTTATAAGGCATGGCACCTGTTTTCATAGATGATCAAAATGAGACTTCTAAAGACGCTAAAGGAGCTGTTTATCATCCGAGGTCAACAAGTGACTGAATTCCTAACTTATTTTCTCTTAAGAGCACAGGTGCATCATCAGAAAACTCAATAAGAGACTCAGAAATATTTCTGATGAAATTCAATAGCAATCTCTTTTAAAGTTAATTCAATAAGACAGTACTTCCTAGAATATACAAACACTAAAGAACAATTTTGCTAAATGAGCATCTGAAGTGGATATATACTTAGATTAAGAAATTCAGACAGCAAAAAAATATATGAAAATGTTGAACATAATTGATAATTCAAGAGATCTGCAACAACAGTGAGAGTTCACCTCACCTCAGGAAGACTGGTTGTCATAAAAAAAAAAAAAAAAAAAACAAAAAAACAACCAATAACAAATACTGACAAGAATATGGAGACAAAGGAACCCTTCCCCACTGTTGGTGGGAGTATACAACCACTGTGGAAATCAGTGTGGAGACTCTTCAGAAGCTAGTATTAGGGGCCCTGTTCAACCTGGCTATCCGCTTCTGGGTATTTTCCCAGAAAAAATTGAAAACATCAAATCACAGCAATAAATGTGAACCCATGTTTATATCAGCACAATTTATAATAACTAAATATTGGAGCCCAAATGCCCATCAACCAAAGAATGGATAAAAAAGATGTGGCATTTTTATACAATGGAGTACTATCCAGGTATAAAGAAGAATGAACTTGAGACTTTTATAGGTAAATGGATATAACATGAGACTATACTCATAAGAGAAATACACCAGTCTTGCATGTATAAATATCATGATCACCCAAGTGTAAGAAGTTGTGACAGTAACAAATAAGATTCAAAATGTACAATATATGGCTGGGTGTGGTGGCTCACGCCTGTAATCCCAACACTCGGGAGGCTGAGGCAGGAGGATTGCTGCGAGTTTGAGATTAGCCTGGGCTACAAAAGTGAGCTCAAAGCCAGCCTGAACTGCACAGTGAGACCCTGTCTCAAAAAGCCAAAAAAAAAAAAAAAAAAAAAAAAAAAAAAAAAAAAAAAAAAAAAAAAAAAAAAAAAAAAAAAAAAAAAAAAAAAAAAAAAAAAAAGATTCAAAATGTACAATATATATTGTGAAATGGGAAGAAACTGTTTAAAAGGAAAGTAAAACTGGGATGGGGAAAGGAGAAAAGAAAACGTTGATACACACACACACACTCAACAGTTAAGTGGATATATAGTTCTATATACCATTTTTTTTTCTTTATTCTTAGGGAAGGGTCTACAGGGTATTCAAGGTTTCACTACTAGATGAGACTAGTAATGATCCCCCTGTTTACAGTCTCCCAAGGCCTGGGATTACAGGTGAGCGCCACTGCACCCAGTCTCAATAGCCATCTCAGTGCACCCCTGGGGGCACAGCCAACATGGATATATACTTCTATATAGAGCAAGATTACTAATTTCCATTTATTCAGTGAAAGTTTACGTTTATACGATATGGTGACTTATTCATGACTATATCTTGTAATCTGAGCAACTGGTTTGAAAATAACAATAAGCAATGTACTAACCATTTGTTACTCTCCTACTACTCTGTTTTGAAATGCCATATCATTTTTTGTCTTTAATACAACAAATAGCCAGGTGTGGTGGCACACGCCTGTAATCCCAGTACTCGGGAGGCTGAGGCAGGAGGATCAGTGTGAGTTCAAGACCAGCCTGGGCTACAAAAGTGAGCTCAAGGCCAGCCTGAACTGCATAGTGAGACCTTGTCTCAAAAAGCCAAAAAAAAATAAATAAATAAATAAATTAAAAAAAAAATAAATAAAACAACAAATGAAAAACAATACTTTTGCTAAAAAAATATTAATTCCCAATTCTCGTATTTATGACTGATATTGGATAAATACAATTGGCCAAGACTTTCTAGGAGATACTATATGTGCTTTTTCAAATCATCTACTTCAATAAGAGAAACTAAAGCAGGCCTGTCTAGCCCATAGGCCTTATGTGGTCAAGAGAGCAAGTAAGGTAGCTTCATAAGAACAAAATTTTACATAATTATATGTTATTTTAGTGATAATTTTCATGACTAGATTACTTAAGTGCTGGAGTGCAAATTGGGAAGACAAGAGAAAACTCTAAGGGAAGGCAAAGGGTAGGGCCAACTATCTCCTGTACCCACCAGTCAGACCAACCTTGTATGTGCTTCAGTGACTTGGTAAGCAAAGCATAGTGATTACTGGTAATAGTTCAACCTATCTACATATGTGTGTGCACCTATAAAAACAAGTATTTACTGTTATCCATAAAACATGTAAGTTTATTTAATACTAACATTTTAGAAGGAGCCCAAGATAATATCTCTTCATAAAGCATACCAGGAAAACCAGGTTAGACACCCATAGGCTAAGGTATAGTTCCAAGTGTAAATTAGGGAGCATAATTCAGTAAGTAAAAATATATTTTTAATTGGAATTTTTCACTAAAAGCAATCAGGACTTCTTAAGACATACAGCTAATACTGCCTAATGTAGCTTTGGATATATCTCTGTGCCAAGAAGCAAAGAAAAATCAGAAGATTTATGAGGCTATGTCAAAAGGAGCCTATTTAAAGATTGAGAGAGACTATTTAAAAGGAGTTGAACTGAACAAATTAATATAAAGATAATGGAAACTTTTATAAATATGAAAAACGCACAATACTCCAAAACAGGAGTGGGGTGTGAGAGGATGCTATCTCTTACACACAGAAAAAGCAACAGAATAAGATAACCACCTGCAGCACCCGAAAAACGATTAATACAGAAAAGATCAAGGTATGCAACATTACTAGAGAACATTTTTTAGGTTATAGATACTGGAAGTTCTCAAAGTATCTCAAGTTATGAGATAGTCACAGTTCTTAAAGTATCATCTATCTGAGAAAAGTTTTTATGCCAATAAAAACTAGCATTACCATCTTAAGTGATTATTCAGCATTATCATAGGAACCTAATCATAAAAGTTCCCATCATGGAATAATCTTCACCAAACTGGCATATAAATATCAAAAAAGAACATAATTTAAGAAGACAAAAGAAAGATGGAGAGAATCTTCTAAGATAAAAAAGTAAATCTAGAAACTTCCTTTCCAGTTATGAATGAAAAACTAACTTCCTAATGAGAACAACTCCAAAAGCGAAGCCATACATTTTACAAAGCTTTATCCCATGCAGCACCTTTGGATTCTGAACAAAATGCAGGCTAATCAGGACACACACAAAGCAGTATTTCAGAACTTTTAGTAGCCAAATGGGGGCAGGAATAAAATAAAGGAATAAAACAATGTTTAGTACTTGTCATGGGAAAGGGACAGTAACTATTTCAACCCACAAATTTAATTCCTAGGGGCCTGCCAGAAACTCATTCAACCCAGCAACCAGGACTGATGTGTGAGTGACACCACTCCGGGCCTGCAGGAAACTCATATAGCGCAGACACAAGGCTGAGCACGTGGGTAGAACTTCATCCATCAGACAGGACCAGTGTAGAAAACTGCTGCAGAACTCCCTGCAGAGATGCTAGAGACAAGACCCACTCAACTGATCTATGAGCAGAACATCTGGCCAGAGTGGCACAGCAAGTTCACCTCCCAGAGCTGCAGCAGGAACAAGTGGAGCTCAGCAGCCAGAACCAAGCCACACCCACCTGGACGAGTTTGAACTTGGTAGATCCAGATCTGATACTATGGTAAGAACTCTACCAAAGCTCTACACTAAAGGTCAGAAGGTAGGGTTATACAAAATGACAAAGACAAGAACCAAAATGTACCCCTGCGCCCCAAATCCAACCAGAACAAATGCAGGAGACAATAGCATAAAAGAAATTGGAAATCACACACCTGAAATCTCTGAAATAATAGCATCTGAAGTAAAAAAAAAAAAAAAAATACTGCAGAAAGTTATAGGGGAAATACGATCAGAAATAATTTCTGAAGTAAAAAAGAAATAACTATGATGACAGAAGTACTAACTGCTTCTAAAGAAGATACTGATTAAAAAAATAGAAAAATGATGGAATCCTTGAATGAGCAATATTGGAAAGTAATAGAATGCTGGAAGCAGATTCAAAGTGCTGTAAAGGAAATTAAAACTTCAATCACAAACTGGCAAAACCATTTCAATGAAAGTGAAAATGTACTTTCACACCTTAATGACACCATTGCAGCTAGTGAAAAGAACTCTTAAAAATAACTAGAATGAAGGAAAAAATAATTCAACACCTGCAAGACAATGCAAAGATAAACAATCTAGGACTAATAGGCATCAATAAGAAAGGAGCGAATACAAATAATATAAAAATATGGTCAGAATAGCAAAAAGCCTCCGAAATATGGGGAAACAACTTGACGACCAGTAACCGACGCATACAGAACTCCAAATAACATCAACCTAATTAAAACCATACCCAGACATACAATAGTCAAGATCCCAGAAACTCAGAACAGTATACTAAAAGCCGCTAGAGAAAAGAAAAAGATCACATTTAAAGGAAAACCCATCAGAATAACAGCAGATTTCTCCTTACAAACCATCAAGTCAAGAAGAGCATGAAGCAAAATATTACAAGTCTTACAAGAAAACAAACTTCAACTCAGACTGATATAACCTGAAAAACTCTCTTCCAAGTATAATGGAGAAGAGGAATACTTCCAGGACAAAGAACTACTAAAGATTTTCATGATGACAAAGCCATCCCTACAGTTGACTAAAAGATTCTAGAGGGGGATCAAAATGACCACAACTCCATGGAGAATGGAAAGAACACACCAAATAGGGTAAATAAACACAGGAGAAAAAGAGGTATACAACAGCAGTCTTTCAACTATTCTTTTCTATACAACAGCAGAATATTTCCATCAGCATATTCTATACATAAACTTTTCTTGTACCCTATGGATCATAATTCTGTTTGGGTCTACAAGGTAGATATCAAGGAAGTAATCTCACAAGAGACACCTGGCCACCAGTGAGTGTCATGGACACTGCTCATTGTACAGGATATACTAGAACTTTGTGCGATATCCTACCCTCAAAATGTTAGAAGTGTTGGTCATATATTTGGCATTCCAGTATGTATGTTATGTTTTATTCTCAGTAATTCTTTCATGGAAACTTTTCTTAGTTGATATTTTTGTATATATTAACCAGTTCATATACTATGTGAGTATTCTGAATTGCTTACAGATTCATGCATATGATATACAACATTCTGGCCTCTAAGTTGGACTAATGATTTGATATGAATTTTGGAATATTGTTTTGAAATATTTAATTTAAATTTTAATTAATAATTAATTTTCAAAAAAGATTCCTAAAGAATTATGCTCAACAGCAACTAAGACTCTCTTTCCAAGGACTAAACCCAAACCTCAAACCAGCTCCATCCAACCTTTACTCATAATCTAACTGCTACAGGCGAAAATTCAATCATCTATGAAAGGAGAGACTCTCTCCATAGTCTCTTCAATTTTTCATTTGCTATATGTAGTATTCCACTAAAAATTATGAGGCTTGCCAGGGCAGAATAAATTGAACTATGATATGGCAGATTGCCCAAAGATCCATGTATTAAAAGGCAGACAGGCAGAGTAGTGAAATACTTAGGAGTTGGGACCTACTGGGAGGCTGTATCCTTGCAGTGTCCCACAAGGAGACAGTAGGATCCCAGGCTCCTACTCTTTCTGCCTCAAGATGAAAGTGGTTTTGCCTCATTAAAGTCCTGGCATAATATGATATACTCAGCAGAGAACCCAAACACATGGGGCCATTAGCCTGGGAGTGGAATTGCCAAAATTTATGAAACAATAAACCCTTCTCTTATAAAGCCACTTCATTTATATTAGAGTAATGCAATGCTGATTGATATAAAATAGTTGGAGGAAAATGGTGCAGAAAAATCCAAGGTATTAGAAAAGAACTAGATACTGAGATTACCAGAAAAGAACTATAAAAATGATTGTAATTAATGTTTTCAATAAAAGCACTACATACACAAGAGAACTTTATCAGACAACAGAAATCCATACACAATCTAATGGAGACTTTAAAAATGAAAAACATAATTGAAACTCAAAACTCTACAGATAAATTTAATGCCATATTGATCAGAGCAGAAAAGCATCAGAAAATAAGGTTATTGGAAAATACTTGGACTAAAGCAAAAGAAGGAAAATTATGGAAACAGTACTACATGGGCATATAGTGGTTCAGAAGCTTAATTCATTTCACAATTCTGGCACAGAGGGCCACATTCCTATTTGGATAAGAAAGATAGCCAGTAATGTCCATCAGTGAATTCAGAGTTCACAAACAAAAGCAAAATTTGTGAACCAAACTGTTCACAAACAAAAGCACTTGTGAAATGAGGTGTCAATGTGGTTATTTAAGTTTTCATTAGGGAGCCAGCCACTGGGCTAAGGTAGTCCTAATCTTTATGTATCTACATAAGCAAACTGAAGTTGTAATAAGCAAACATTCAAAACTTGAAATCTCATCAATCGGAAAATTGCCACATAACCTTCAAATGGAGTCTTTCCCATATTCACCAATCAAATATATTTTCTCCCTGTCAGGCTAAATGTTCCCTGCCCACGCTGCTATAGTGAATCTCTCTGAACCTCTTGGTGAGGTTCTTTACACAAATTTTTCTTTCAACATAGCAAAATTATCTCAAGTGCTTGTAATCAGAATCCAAGAAAAAAAAAGAAACAAAGCTGGGCAAAAGCAGTTTTAAAGGGATAATAGCTTAAAACATTTTTAAACAGCATAAAGAACATCTACCTCAATTCAATAAGTCATGGGTATTAAGCAAAATAAATATAAAACAATTACACATAGACTGATCACAGTATAACAAAGACCATGTACAAATATAGAGATAAATTAGTGTCCCAAGAAGCAGGGAACAATAAACAAAGCCCAGGTAGAGCTGTAGTCTGTTACTTGTGAATCCCAGAAAGCTGGCATTCAAGGAGGCAAGTAACAGCTTCTCCGGCTGGCTCCTGGTTTGTCATCTCCTCCCCTGCTTGGAATGTTATCAGTTAGCATTTGTGTGAACCTAGTGTTAGGGAAATGGTGGAAGTCAATAGACATTATAGTCTTCCTTCACTAAAGTGATTATACTCTAGCCTGCTTTTAGCCCTCAGTAAAAGTGAGATGCTTCAGGAGTTCTGAGCTCTTTTCGAGAGATTAATCTCAGTGAGCTACCTTCATAGGGTCTTCTCGCGGCACTGGCTCATAACATACAGCAGACACAAGAATTTAAAGCAGCCAGGAAAAAAACAAAGAGCAACACACACATGAACAGTGCTTTAATAGTCAACATGTGAAGCAGTGATAGCAAAATTTTTAGAGCTTTCAATGATAAGAAACATCCGGCTGTGGCACAGGGTCCGCACCACTGCACCACTGTCATATGGCCCATTGAGGAACATCTAAAATACCTATATTTTCTTCAAAGAAGCAACAATACAACTGACAACTTACTTTTTAACAAAGAATGGACTCCAACTACCAACCAAAATTCTATGACTAGTGAAAATAGTCTTTAAAATTGGAAAAAAATGATTTTTTGATTACACTTACCCTGGGAAAAATCAGGTAAAATCATTGCTAATATTACTACAGTAAATTAAACCACAAAAGAATTTTACAAAAAATAAAAAATAAATCTTAGCTGGAAGTAAAGAAAGCCAAGAAGAAAGGAAAACTAATAGAAAGACCTAGCAGATATAAATCAATCTAATTAAAAAATATTCTAAAGTCCTTGAACTATTTTCAATGTAATAAAAATAATTTCTAGTTAAGGAGATAAATTATAATGTAATGTAGAGATTTTATACTGCTATAAAGAAAGCTACTTAACAGTGAAAAGGAGCCAACCACTGCTTCACTGAAATAGTATAAATGAATCCCTACAAGTTGAACAAAAGAAGACTGATAGGTTCTGGACCTAGTATGAATTGCTGAATCATTATGGTGGTCATCTAATATGGCTGAAGCCCTTAAAACAACAGCTTACCTTCCCAAAGACTACCTCCCCATTGTTCTCCAACTCAGCCCAGAGTGTAATTTCCTTCCACCTGTCCCGCCACCTTGGAGAAGGCCCCAATCAGCTCCTCAGGTAAATCTAAACATCCATCTCAAATCCCACCCCTGGCAAAAGGCCATAAAAGCCTCAGTCTCCCTTTGTTCCAAAAAGTCCCTTTCCCTTTATCCTTCTACCTGTTTCTCTGCTGTGACACCGTGGAAAACCTATCAAAGACAAAAAAAAAAAAAAAAAAAAAAAAAAAAAAAAAAAAAAAAAAAAAAAAAAAAAAAAAAAAAAAAAAAAAAAAAAAAAAAAAAAAAAAAAAAAAAAAAAAAAGTATAGTGATAAAATTTATAACATGACTACATTTTGGAGTGATAAAAAGCAATGAAAAAAATGGCTAGTAGTAACCTATTATAGTTTTCATGCTAGTTCCATGGGTATAATCACCTGAAACAAAGTACCTAAACTTTATGCTTTATGAATTTTATACATCAAGTATACAATACATATAAAAAAATTACTTTTCTAAAGTCTCAATGGAAAACCAAAGGCAATGCATGAAATGCAGCATTTTGGTTTTTCTTTGTTCAATTGGTTAATAGGCTGGTTGGTTCATTGAGACACTCTATGTGGCTTTGAACTGACTCTGTAGCTCTGTATGGTCTCAAACTCAGTGTAATCCTTCTGCTTCCCCATCACAAATGCTGGGATCAGACCTCCACCACTATGCCCACCAGGATCTAATATTTTGAAAGAGTAAATCAAGTCTGAAATTTTCAAATGTTTAAGGGAGGATAGTAAGTATAAACGTAAAAATATATTGGGAGAGAGAAAGCACACCAAGTCATGTTAAGAATTGTTCAAAGGTCTTAAGGTATGCACTATATATAGTTCTTCCAATTTTTGTGGTCTATTTTCTAAAATATTTGAACTATATCAAAAGAAAAACTTGGTAGGGATGTAAAGTTACTGAAACTTCAAAATAATGAACTATGACAAATATAAAAGCACTATAAGTTATATGATTTAAATGACAATTGAAAATTGAAACCAATTATAGATTGCAATTTCTCTTGAGGTAACAAAATTTTAACCTTCAAGAAAATTAAGACAAATATATATATATATTTTTATTTTTTATTTATTTTATTTTTTATTTATTTATTTTTTTTACCTTCTAAGAACTGAAACAGGCAAACTGAAGGCTGATGGCAAAGGCTTACTGGAAGGGTTGACAGACCTATTGCATAAAAGAACAAAAAGAAAAACATGACATAGTAGAACAAAGTGTTATGTAATATGACCTGATTTACTTCTTTGACTGAAAGTAAAATCAAAATTGCAATTGGACCTATCATGTAGTATAAATTTCATGCCGCAACTACTTGGATTGGCTTATAAAGACTAACTTACACTTTTAAAAAAAATTTCATAAAATATAAAATTCATACAATGTAGTAGATGTGTCAGCTGGTGGCCTTTGTGGTGTTTCTTCCAAGATCAATATAAATAACAACCTATTATCCTTAACATCTTCTCTTCTTATTTATTTATTTATTTATTTATTTATTTATTTTGTCTTTTGAGACAGGGTCTCACTATGCAGTTCAGGCTGGCCTTGAGCTCACTGTTGTAATCCAGACTGGTCTTGAATTCACACCGATCCTCCTGCCTCAGCCTCCTAAGTGCTGGGATTACAGGCGTGAGCCACCACACCAGGCTTCTCTTCTTTTTTTACATAATAAAATATTAGAGAAAAAGCTCACCAAATTGAATGTATGTACTACAAATATATTCAAAACAAAAACATGCTTTAATCTTTGAATTTCATTCTCAACAATGTTCAAAAATAGTTAATGGCAACATTATGAGCCAATATGCTTTTTTAAAAGACAGTTACAATAATTAATATATTGCATATCATTGTCCTTGTAGTAGTTATTCAGGGTACAAGATGCAGACATGATATCTTATCTAAACACTATTAGTACAAATCTTTCTCCTCATTGAACTAAGAGAAGGTAGCTGTATATCTATCCTATTTTGTATATACATATACATATATATATGTATGTATACATATAAATTTTTTTCATTACAAAATGGTCCTTCATTTATAACCCCTTTTTGTTTTGTTTTGCAGAGATGGGTGTTCCATTGCCACTGAAATATTGTAGGTTCATGAATTCAGCAAAATGATGCCATATACTCCAATAGTCCATAATAGCAGTGGGTTATCAGCAGAAGTGGCAATGTCAGAAGTTGCTAACTTGAGCCTTTACAGCTCAGCACACTATTATGGCTTTATTTTTTATACCTCATGGTTATACTTTTCTGCTGGATGGTTAAGACCAAAGCTAGACTTATATAACAAAAAAAGTAACTTTTGTATCTGACAAGGTCAGTCAAATCCCCTCAGGATTTACCCTGAAACCATGTACCACATTTTGTAGAAATTTTGTCAGTGTCAGCTGTCTGGATGAGTCATGGCCATTGCTTGACCAATTTGCTGTCTGTGAAAGCCTGAGAGAATGCTTTCTCTCTAGGTAACTCTCCTTAGGCACATTATACATTATCAATTCCTTTCTTCAGTGGCCCCATAATCTCCTTGAACAGAAAATCTGGGACATCGCTGAGTTACAGGATGTTACAACACAGGTTCTCTTATGCCCTGAGTCCTGACCTTGAAGGGCTAGGGCCAAAATATTGGCTACCCTTGGGGCCCTTCTTTTTCTCTAATTTTTGGTCTGCAAACTCAAGTTGTTAATCATCCAGTAGATAAGCTTAATGATATTATTACCCTACAACAAAGGCAGTTGAGCTTATCATCACTATCTGTGAGAATATCAAGCACCTTAGATATATCATGGAACTGCTACTTTCCAACAACCACTGATATTCTAAACTTTAAGTCCCTACAGAATATGAAAAAAACAATTACACATTTTTACACAAAAATTGAGAAATCTAACTATATGTAACATTGTAGCAGGACGATCCTATGACATGTTTTTTTTCCTGTCTCTTATTTTGCCAATATACTTTATAATACTGTTTACTCAAACAAAAAATTTCAAGTGCTGTGTTTCCCCTAAACCTACCAAGAAAATAATTAGCTTTGAAAACTATTGATCAAACATGCCAACCTCAGGGTACACATCTATAATTCCAGCACTCAGGCATTGAAGCAGGAAGGGCTTCAAGTTTGAGGCCAGCCTGGGCTACAAAGTGAGTTTAAGGCCAGCCTTAACTGCAGAATGCAACCCTGACTCAAAAAGACACCCCTCCTCCCCCCCCGCCCCCCCGCCAAGAAACAAAGCCAGCCCCAATCAATCTATCCTTGCCTTAGCTGCCATTGCTGTTCTCTTGCTTGGTGGTTGCTCTATAAGGCAGGCAAGGCAAGGATGTGTTGATTGGAGCTAGTATTTTTTGATCTCTAGTTTTCAAGGCCTGATAAAGACTTCTTTTCAGGGGTAAAAGGTATCTATGTCTAATAGAGAAAACTTCATAAATCAAAATTCTCAAGGCACTACTATAAGATTGCCCTGGAAATTTCAGATTCATAGTTAAGAACAAACTATCAGTTCTTATATCTCACCACATATCCATTCTTGATATTTCATCAAACAGCAGGAGACAAAACAGTGCCCCAACTTCAGTCACTATAGCAGAATCTTCATGAAATATTAAGGAAACTGAACAGAAAGAAAGATATCCTTATGAATGTGTCTACTGCTAAAAACAATGAACTTCAGTTATATTTCATTAATATATGTTTGTAATACACAACATATAATGGAAAATTGAAAGAATTAAAGAAGCATAAGAGTTTTACCTATGTTACAAAAACAAACCCAACAAGACCCTAAAAATAAAATACAGCAGGAAAATAAGAAATTTAGAGAAAAAATTGAATCTGTAATTTTAAAGATAATAATTTCTCTGAAAATAAATAGAAAAATAAAATAATGTCATATTAACTTTCTTTACATTAAATATGTCCTGGTGGCAAAATTGTTAAGTGAACCTTTCTAGATTCTTAAATAGAAATGATTTGGAGAGA
Source organism: Myocastor coypus (assembly GCA_004027025.1). NCBI lineage: Eukaryota > Metazoa > Chordata > Mammalia > Rodentia > Myocastoridae > Myocastor > Myocastor coypus. The sequence goes on along the minus strand of PVJA010000394.1, from coordinate 160,641 downwards.
AATTCAACTATATTTTATACACTCAATTTGATTCATCAATTCCAATTATAATCTAGGCAAAAGGATGATCATACAAATCATACTATAAAAGTGCAAAGCCTGAAACAAAATTTAGTAATATTGCAAACTAAAGCTTTGAAGTACTCCATAGTAGCATAGTAGTTTTGCAGGTTTTTAAGAAAGTAGATTCATATATAGTATGGAAAGATAATCAACATCATTCTTACCTAAAAAAAGAAATAAATACAATACTGTTATGTAGTCTGAGAAATATAACATGTATAGATAAGATCATTGCAGATAGAATAACTGAAATATTTTAGTGATAGAAGAAAATGAAAACTTAGAATTTTACTTTGTAGAGTTTCACATTGTCTGAAATTTTACAGTGATGATATTTTAACTTCTCATTACTTAAAAACAAATAAGCAAAGGAGAAAATATCTGAGTTCTTTTCCTGCCTGGTACCAACTCTGACCAAACATCTCAATTTTCTCACTCTAGGATGGTGTCACAAATGATAGCTCTCAATTTCTAATTCTGAAGTGAAGCACTAACTTGTGGCATGACATTCAAAGCATTGTATCTGAGATTACTTAATTATACCCTTTCAATGTATTTTTCACACTACTGAAGGAATTTTTCTAAAACATACATGTCCCCACGAAACAACGTCAAATGGCTCCTCACCACTCCCACCAGGATAAACATGAACTGCCTTCCTTGCATCACCCCATCGTTTCCCCGTACCCCTGACACCTCCAAATCCAGCTGTTCTGTACCTAACCACCATGTCAAACATACTATTCCTTCTCAAATATAACCAAAGCTCCCCGATTCTGAAAGTGTATAATATCCATTTGAAACTTTATTCATTTCTGAAATGCCAGCTTAAATGCCACATTTCCAAGAAGCATTAAATAAGGTCCGCTACCAGTTTATTAAGTACCTGTCCTGGTATCAGGGATTTCACAATACATGTTAATCAGCTACACTTGATACTCACTTGTTAAATCTCTGGCTCTATTTTAAGTTCTCTGAGAGTCAATTTGCCAATCTTAGTAATTTAACTCAAGGACTAGCACACAATATGTGGTCAACAAATACTTGCTGAATACTCCATTTTCCTGGATGGTTAAAAATATAATTTTGGGGCCAGCCAGACAGCCCAGCAGATTAAAGTGCCTGCTTAGGCAGAAGCATAGACTAGAGTTTGATCCCCTGCATGTCCTGCCGGCCCATCCCCAGATGGCAATTGAGACTCGTGGTGGTACACACCTATAATCCCAGTATTTGGGAAAACAGGAGGATCACTATGAGTCTGATCTGTGTAGTGAGACCCTATAGACCCTGTACTAAATATATCATCATCATCATTATCATTATCATCATCATCATCATCATCATCATCGTAATTATCACTCTGCCCTGAAATTAAATACGTTAAGGAGAGGCATTGTGATCTTGTTCAGATTCATTTAAATAACTTTGCAGATTGTAATGTGACAGAATAATTGTTAAATTGAAAGAATACAGATTGTTGCCACAGAAACTGCTTTTGACTCTAGTAGATGCTCATAAGTTCAATGCTTTAATAATGTAAATGAGCAGGTAAACTAGGGACTGAATTCAATTGGATGAGATTAATAGGGAGGGAACTATTAACTTGAACAAAGCAAACTAAAAAACATAGCTGTGCTTCTTTCAGATGATCACTTAATAGGATCTTACAAAAAATTTAGACTCCCCTTAAGATGTTAAGCCTAATTATCATTATTCTGTTTCCTGGTCTGAACTTTTATTTTGCTAGGAAAAACTATACCCTCTTCTCTTAGTAAGCAGAAATTAAGAAAAACATACTAAAATAGCTATTCTATTAATATTTTAACATAAATCTCATTTATCTCCTATGACTGACAAAATTAAAAGTATTAAAATATTTCATCAAGATGTCTCTTGCAGAAAACTTAGAAGTAGTAACCTAAATCTCTATAAAACGAAATTCTGTAATATGTTACCAAAGTCTCTATTGAGAAGTCAGAAGAGAAAAAAGACAAAATTACATGACATTATTTTTTATCTAAACATGTCAATAATGAGAGTCATACTAAGATAGATTTTAATAGAAAAACCACACTTTATAAAAGAAATTTATGCTGAGTGAGTGTCACTCAGGATGATCCAGTTTCCACAGCTCATATATTGGGTTGATCATCTCAATAGCAATATAAAGACATAATCAGATACCACCAAATTAACAGCAACAACAAAAAGATTCTAGGATATGATGCCACAAGCAAAACAAGAATAAGAAAAAAATCAGATACTAAAAAAATGAAGTGATGACAGCAGCTGCACTTTCATCTCTTTCTGGACAATCATGCACCATCTGAGAATCATAGGCTATATCCAGATACATAATCTAACATAATCTTAAAATTGCCATTAAAATATTTAAGTACAAGTACAGAGAAATCTTATTTTCAGTGGAAAGTAATTTTCAACATTGCAAAGACCAATCAGCGAGGATTCAACTTTTTCTACCTTTAGTTTAAGACACAAGATTATAGGGAAATGTTCAGAGCGATACTAATGGCTGCTGATGAGGTTTGCATCTCACAGAGATAACTTCTGTCATTTTCTTGGTAAAATGTAAAGTAAATGTTACCTACAGTTGATGAATAAAACTTTTTAAAGCTAAGGCTATATTATAATCAACAATTTTATTTTATTTACCTCTGAGTAACAGGATCAAGAGAGAAGACTGTTGTGAGAGGGAAACACGCATGAGTGGATCAGCACATAAAACCTTCCTCAAGAGCGTGAGGCATGGCAGAATCAAACATTCTATAACCTGATCAGGAAGAAAAACACACAGCTCTTTTATTTTCATCAGTTTTGAGGACAGATTTTTAAATATAGATAGATAGATAGATAGATAGATAGATAGATAGATAGATAGATAGATAGATAGATTTTTTTTTTTTTTTTTTTTTTTGTGAGACTGGGGTTCAAACTCATGACCTTGCACTTGCCAGAGTTAGGCACTTGTGACATGCAGCTATCTCCCCAGCCCCTTGTATATATCCTATTCTAAATGTATGCTTTTGTTATTAAAGTTATTTGAAGCTAAGTCCAAATACATACTGAGAATTACTCTCCATGGAAAGTAAGATTTCTTATACTTCTACTTAAAATATCTTACAGCAATTTTAAGATTAGTTTTTCTTTAGTGAGATTGCATTTTAGAAACATTTAAAAAGAATGAGGTAACAGATATACTTGAGATTTAAAGTTCAAGTATGTATCCAAATTCAGCTAAATTCAATTCAGAATTGATTAATAGCATCAAGCTACAAAAATTTATATCTACCCATCAGTCTTACCTTGCCATCTTGGCTTATACATTCATTTAAGTATTCAATTATCTTCTCAGTTAAACATAGCTTTTTCACCACAGCATGCATTTTAATATCTATAGACAAAAAAGTAATTATAAGTTCAAACACATTTCATAGTTTTCAAAAGTATTTTGAAATATATGTCAGGTATCCACATAACTTACAAACTATAATTACGCTTAGCGTTGAAATTAGATTAAACTTTAAACTTTTACTTTATATATGTCTTTATAAACTGAAAACATTTAAGGAACTAGCACATTTGCTTGCACAATATAAGAAACAAAACTATGAAAAAAATATTATGGGGACTAGTTTAGACATTTTTTCTTTTACAAACAGATCACCTCAAAATACTTAAATAGAGCATGCATCCTGAACATTTTTCTATTAATAAAATTTTTCAGTCTTAAAACTATCAATAGGGAGAGATATTTTAATGTATTCTGTATATTTCTGAAGAATATGAGCTCTTAATAAGCATATATTCATACATTACATTTGCAGAAAGCCATAAACACACATACAGTTGCTTGAACCAGAAACCATAGTCATTTATAGATTTATAGATGGATAGCAAGTATTTAATAACTTACAAATATGTCCTGTATGCTCACTGAGAGCACATATACACTGATATTAAATAAGTAGCTTTTATTATACTACCTTCAATTGTTGTATTAAAACAAGGTTTGCATTACCTCCAGTACTTACTAGAAACCAAAATTATACTGCATTTTAAATTTTGGGAGGGTGGGGGCATAGCTCCGTGGCACAAGTGCCTGGCTGGCAAGTTCAAGGTCAGGAGTTTTAACCCTGGTCCCCCAAAATGGATGGATAAATAAATAAAAAATAAATAAATAAATAAACAATTTTTTTTGTATTTTACAATAAAAAATAAGAAAAACATTGCAAACAATTAAGAATTTCAAAAAACAAAATGATGGAAATTGAACAACTGTTTTATTGTATATTGTTCTTCAAAGCACTTGTTCAAATTACCAGATATATGCATGTGAAACTAGTAAAGAGAAAAAAGAAATTAAGCATTAACTGTTCCTTTCAATAAACCAATAGAAATTAGCAGCAAAATTATCTTAGCTATCTTGTGTAGTACAGTTATCATAGCTATATTTTTTTCCCTCCATTCTTTCTTTTCTCCTTTCATTAAAGCTGTTCTTTCCTTTAGAGTGGTTTCTTTCCCTTTCACAATATGTACTGTACCTTTTGGATTTTATTTACTCTTTCAGGATTTTACACTAGCAAGACAATACAATGTGTACACACGTAGGCCTGATTTGTTTCACTTATAAGTATAGTCTCTAGTTGTATCCACTTACCTACAAAAATCTTGAGTTTATCTTTCTTTATAGCCGAGTAATACTCCATTGTATAAAAATATTGTATCTTTTTATCCATTCCTCAGTAAATGGACATTTAGGTTGTTTAAAAGATTTAAGTCACGAACTCAACATTGTACTCTTTTATTTGTTACTTTTTTTTCCCACCCCCTGGTACCAGGAATTGAACTTAGGACCTTGCACTTGCCAGGTAGGCACTTATGCCACTGAGCTCTACCTCCAGCCCATTTCCAAGATTTAGCTATGACAAACTCCATTGATTTAAACATGGGTAAACATATACTGCTGTTTTAAATGCTAACAATACTGAAGGAATACTCTCTAAAAGTGATTGGTTCTTCACATTTTTTAAAGTTTTATTTTCTCAGTGTGTACTATTGTTCTCAGTACTACAATTCTGTCATTGTGAACAGTGCTTTACCAACATAAGACCACTGTTCAAAATACTTGCTTCTTTACCTCTGGATATATATTCAGAAGTAGGACTACTGAATCATAAGGGGCTCTATTTTTCCAAAGAATTTCCCAACAGTTTCCATAATGGTTGGACTAATTGCATCCCCACGAAGAATGTATAGTTCTCATTTCTCTATATTCTTGCTAGAATTTGTTCCTCTTTATGATACTTTTTTCTCAATTTTTTTCTCTTTATAACCGTCATTCTAACTAGCATGAGCTGACATCTCAGTGTGCTGTGGTCTCAGTTGGTTTCACTTTTTGAAACAGAGTATTACTATACAGTTGAAGCTGTCCTTGAACTCACTTTGTAGCCCAAGCTGGCCTTGAATTTGCAGTAACCGTTCTGCCTTAGCCTGCTGAGTGCTGGGATTACAGACCTGCACCACCATGTTCAGGTTCTCACTGTGGTTTTAACTGCATTTTTTGTTGTTGTTGCATTTTAGGGAAGGGTCTACAGGGTATTCAAGGTATCACTACTAGATCAGACATATAGTGATCCACCTATTTACAGCCTCCCAAGAGCTGGGATTACAGGTACACACCACCACACCCAGTCTCAATTGCCATCTCAGTGTGCCCCAGGGGCAGGGCTGACATAGCAGGCCCAGAGACTGAACCCCTGCCCCCTGTGCCTGCTTTTAGATAATTTAATCCACTGAGCTATTTGGACAGCTCTTGATGTACCTTACTTAACGTAGTGACATAAAGAATTTTTTCATCTATCTATTAGGTATCAGTATGTACTCCTGAGAAATGCCTTCTCAGGTCCTAAGCTGGTTTTTTAATTGAATTATGCCATTTTAATGACACATTAAAATTTTAAAACTATAAATATAATGAACATGTTCTCTCAAATTACTCTCATTCCAATATCCACTAATGATAAGAGAAGGAATGTTAACCAAGAATCTGTAACATGTAAGTATAAAGTTACCTTTTCTCACAAATATTAAAGCACATATAACAGACGGAAAAAATAAAAAGTAATCAAGAAAATAGAAGCCTACTGAAAATAACACAATAAAACTAAGAATATACTTTTGAGTTGTATTTAAAAACAGATCCTTAGGGGCTAGGAATATAGCTCAAGTGGCATAAACACCTGTCTGGCAAGCGCAAGGTCCTGAATTCAATCCCTGGTACTGCCAAAAAAAATAAATAAATAAAAAATAAAAACAGCTCCTTAAAGAAAAAGTACAGCTATAGCATGTTATTTTTATCTACCCACAAATGCACTGTTTAATTTCTTGAGCAAAATGTACAAATTAAACATCACATACTAAGTAAACTGAGATGGAAATATGATTTAATTTTACAAATCTATTTATATCTTAGAAAATAATTTTAGGGGCCCGGCAGGATGGCTCAGTGGTCTAAAGCACCTGCTTAGGAAAGCTTAGGCAGCTGCAGGGACCACGGTTCGATCCCCGGCACCACATGCTGCACCAGCCCTGCCCTCAGGGCAGGCTGAGCCAGCCATAAAAATAAGTAAATAAACAAACAAAAGTTCTGAAACAAGAAAAAAAATAAATAAAAATTTAAAAAAAAAAGAAAATAATTTTACCAAGTGACAATCTATAGGTTAAATAATGATAATCACTAGTCCAGCAAATTTTTTTCTGTAAATAATTGGGCAGTAATTATGCTCGACTTTGCTAGTCTATATAGGGTCTCTTTTGTGTGTTTTGCTGTCTTGGTTTTGCTTCTTTAAAGATGTGAAGAAGGGTGAAGAAAACAAACAGGCTACAAGTTGGACCTAGCCTATATATCACAGTCTGCCACCCATGACACTAGTGCACAGAACAATACAAATGCTATGGCAACAATACAGTAATCACTTTCCTTAAAGATGGTACCTTGCATAATCACAGCTAACTGTTCTGCAGCTGACCTTCTCAAAGCTATATCCACATCATCCGAGGTGAAGATTTCATACACCTTTTCAATAGTCTCCAACTACAAATCAAAAAAGAAAAAAGAAAATTATATTTTAAGTGCTTCTAATGCCACAATAAAACTTTACAGTTAGGGTAATAACTAACTATAGCTCAAAAAGTCAACTTATGTAGGTAACTGATACATTTATATGTAAATGTGCAACAATGATACACAAGGTCTAGGGGAAATTTAAGATCTAAAACAGAGAGACATGATGCCAAATAAGCTTCCCTTTTTAATGTGTACTTCTGCTAGGAAGCCATTCATAATCCATTAACACCTTAAGACTATCACAGGAAGTATTCGTATTTTCTAATATGTCTACCAGTCACTCTGAAAAGGGCCATCAAGCTCTCTGACTCAGGATATCCTTGTGTTCCTAAATGCAGCCCACTGACAAATAGACTAAAATCACTGAAACAGTGAGCTAAAACAAACCTTTCCCCTCATGTTTTTTCTTAGATATCTTGTCACAGGGATGGAGAGGTAGCTAGTATTCAAGGACTAATAACGACCTCACTTCATGGCAGGACAAAGTAAGAAACAGAAAAACCAACACTAAAGAAGGAGAAAGATAACTTCTTTCTTGTTTTCACCCAGTGCTATCTTCTAAACCTACTGTGTACTCAGAAAAGACAGTTCCAGAATTTCCATTTTCCCTCCCTCCAAACCACATATATGGTAAAGAAGTGACTATGAGCAGGTTAGTTCTGAATAATTCCCTACAACTGAACCTTGTATGTAGTCAGTACAAGACTCTCCAATCCTCTTTACTGGCTATTATTCAGCCCTAAACATGAGGTCCAAAAAGCACTGAACATGTTTACTCATTAAACTCAGCTAACAGTAGTTTAAAAATGACTTTAATCTCAGTCACTGGGGTTATAGTCTTGCCAGTTCCACAAAAATAAATAAATAAATAAATAATCCTAGGTTCAATCTCCAGTACTACTACAAAACAACAAAACAAAGCAAAAATAAACCTACCACATTATAGGTGGCTCTACACTGTTATCATCATTGATATTAGAAAGCTAATATAAATGTAAATAACCACTGCCAGACTATGAACTCAAAGTGAAATGTGCATCTATAAAGCACAGAAATGAATCAAGGAAGGTGCCGGGCGTGGTGGCTCACGCCTGTAATCCCAGCACTTGGGAGGCTGAGGCAGAAGGATTGCTGCGAGTTCGAGACCAGCCTGGGCTACAAAAGTGAGCTCAAAGCCAGCCTGAACTGCACAGTGAGACCCTGTCTCAAAAAACCAAAAAAAAAAAAAAGGAAGGTTAAGGAAAACCTTTACAGAATTTCTCATCAGTCTGGTACCATGTAAGTAAGACCCTGGTTAAAAACAGGAAAATGGATATGAATTTCCAAAGGTATATAAAAAGCCAAAGATTTACAAAAACTATTAACAAAAAGTCTTAAAACTATTGGAAATTTTAAGAAAAACTGTCATTGTATACTGTGTTATTATTTTCTCTTTAATTAAGAGGATATAACTTTTGGCATTTTTCCTATTTTGCTATTATAGGCAATTCCAACATAAAAAGAAATCAACAGTTTTTAAGGAAGAGACATTTGCTTTTAAAAATCATCACAAACTTTCTTTTCTTTACCTTGTATTTAAGATAGTACTCAAAATAATTTGTATCAGTGTTACAGGACAGTGGCATACCACAGGTATTCCAGCAATCAAAAAATGCATCCAGATGAAACCATAACGTAATTTCACAATATAGAGTACTAACCACTAGACAATCATAGTTACAGGGGCCCTCAAAACATTATTTCAAATTTGACATGAATCATGATTCTTACATGGAATATACAATCTGAACAATGTCACATACAGCATGTGATACATAACTATAACCACAGAGTTCTAATAAAATCATAGTCACCTTAATAACCAGTTCTCTTCTGTCATCCAACTTGAGTTCAATAGGTTTTTTCACAATAAATAAATTAGTAACTCTGGAAAGAACTCTGGCATCTATTGAAGGGCGCTTTGCATCAGCACCTTCTTCACTTGTAAGATGAAATGCTAAAAGCTTCAATGCTAGTGAACGGACCCTAAAAAAGAAAAATAAGTCAATATTTGGAATACACAAATGTCTACCAAAAAAACCATAATAATAATCATTGCATACCAACTAAGTATAATAATTACTCATATTACTGACCTTACTAATACTTTCCTTTTTCTATTAAAAATGTTTCATAGGGGCTGGAGATATAGCTCAGCAGTTAGCACTTGCCTGGCAAGCACAAGGACCTGATTTCAATCCCCGGATCCACAAAAAAAAAAGTTGCATATATAAATAAAATTCAACTTTCTAACACTTATGAACATCAGGAATAAATAATAATAATTCAAATGAAACACACTAAATATCACACTCAACTTCACACAACTTCAGTAAGCTAATCACCAAATTCTAATGTAGTGTTTTATTTTGACGATTAAAAGTATTACAGATCCATGACCAAATTGCAATAATCAACCAAACCTCTAAGGTACTAGAGGTAGCCTCTAATAGTGAAATATAACATCACTGCAATGTATGAAGACTTTTATATTAGATTCTTCTCAAATATGAATCAGCTAAATGAGGAGGGGAAGGATTTTTAAGAAAAGATTAAGTACAACTTGCCACTGGAGCCTGAGAGAAAAACAAAACTACCAAGTATATAAAGGCCATTGATAGAAAGTATTAGGATAATCATTTATCTATCTTTCTGCTTAGTGTTTTTGGACTTCAAACTTATTTCTTTTCTTAAACCTAACTAATGTTTCCTAAAGACAGCAAAAGAAGATTCATGTTAACAGATAACATAGAAAAAAGAAAAGTAATATATATCTCCTTTTCTTTTAGTTATAATGATACTAATAATTGCCAGAGAAAGGACCTTTTTTAACTTCCTAAGCAATGGCACAAACTGAGTTTAACTGAAGTACCTAAGTAATTTCTTTATGAAGTACTTGGCTCAATGTACTTTCCCGGAAAACTTAATTTGCAAAACACAGCTCCAGAAAAGGATCATCCTAGAACAGTAGCAATTTCTAAAACGACAGATACACACTATAATTTTGACAAACTAATTACTCCCATGATTCTCCAGCATGCCTCCAACACTACCTTAACTGACCTGGCAAGGGATAACTGGGCTGTCAAGACAGTGTTACAGAAAAGTATCTAGCAGATCTTTTATCTGCTCACTTTCACATATTTGGTTACTTCCACCTAATAATACAGAATAGTTTCCCTTTAAATGCTATCAGTTTAATTAGATGCTTTCCTAGGATGTTTCCATTCATCTTTTATATTCAAAAGATTATGTTATAAGGGGTCAGGGAGATAGCTCCATGGCACAAGGGCCTGCCTGGCAAGTGCAAGGTCATGAGTTCCAACCCCGGTCTTACCAAAAATAAATAAATAAGATTATGTTGTACTCACGATGACTTTTTCACTAGTAGAAGTCGCAGCATGAACTTTAATCGGGTAGTACAGGGAAGAATTCCTTCTCCTCCCTCAGAGCTTGCTTCACTTAACAGGAGAATCGAGTTACCCAAAGTATCTTCTGGGTCAGCATAGCCCTAATAATTTTTAAAAGAGAAATTATTGTTTGACTTTACTCATGTTAACTTTTCTACTGGAATACCTACATTAGCTGTCACATAACCCATAATTACCTTTCAACTGAATTGAATAGTCCCTTTTCAGAATAATCTAAACTAAATAAGATTCTAAATAAAACATTGTTTAGAAAAGAACAATTATATTTTTAAAATACTACAAAATTTCTGAAAAAGTTTAGCAATCTTTTTTTTCTTTTTTTTTTTTAGGGAAGGATCTACCAGGTATTCAGGGTCTCATGACTGGATTGCACTCATAATGATCTACCTGTTTACAGCCTCTTGGTATTTGCTGACTTCTTTATTTTCCAAAATTCTAGTAGTAGCATCTCCCATCAATGAGAAATACATCTTCAGCCCCTGTCCTCACAGTACAAAGAAAGAATGCTGCCAACACTGTGTACATGATGCCAGGACCCTTGTACCTCAAGGACTAAGGCTGGGGCTTTCCTGAAAAATGACCGTGCCGTAATATTGTCTCTAAACTCATCAAAGGAGGTGAAGACCTGAGTTTCCTCATAAAATGCTTTGCCTCCAAGTACTTGCTAGACAAGGTGTCATTTTCATCAAACATATACAGAATTCAGAATGCAAGTTAGTTATACACAATCAGCTTAAAAAGCACTATCGTTTGCAATTCTTGAATGAACAATGACATTGAATTTTAAAATAACACTGACATTTCATTTCATCCCAGAAAAAATGGTTATAATCAAGAAGTCAACCAATAATAAATGTTAAAGGACCAATGAGATAGCTCAGGAGACTAAGCACCTCCTTAGGCAAACACAGAGACCAGGGTTCAATCCCCAGCATCACGTACTACATAGGGCACATACTGAACCAGCCACTAAGATTGGGTATAGTGGTATATGCCTGTAATCCCAGCACTGAAGAGGCTAAAAGCAGGAGGATCACTAGAGTCTGAGCTATGTATAAGATCCTGTACCAAAAGTATTAAAAAAAAAAAAAATGCTGGAGGCAGTACGGGGGAAAAGGAAGCCTTCTCCACTGCTGGTGGGACTGTAGACTGTTACAATTACTATAGAAATCAATGTGAAGATTCCTTAAAAGACTAAGATTAGAGGTCCCATCAACCAAGCTAGTTCTTTTCTGGGTATTTTTCCAGAAGAACTGAAAACATTATACCACAGCGATATATGTGTACCCATATTATAACGGCAATTTGTCATAGCTAAATCTTGGAAACAATCTAAGTGTCCATCAACTGAGGAATGGACAAAAAAGATTCAATATTTTTATACCATGGAGTATTACTCAGCTATAAAAAAGATAAACTCAAGGCTTTTATACATAAACAGATATAGTAGAGACCATAGTTATGAGTGAAATAAATAGATCCATATATGTAAACATCATATTATCTTGCTATTGTAAAAACCTGAAAGAGTAAATAAAATCTGGAAAGATACAATAGATACTGTGAAAGGGAAAGAAAACGTTCCAAGGGAAGGAATAACTGGGATGAGGGAAGGAGGAAATTATAAAAAAAAAAAGTATACATGTATTTATACAGGATAACTTGAATAACTATACTGCTGATTTCTGCTGGTAAATGGAAAGCAGTTAAGACTAAAGCCTTTTTTTCTTCTTTTTAAAAATTTTTGACCAATTTTGCATGTCTATCTATATGTGGTAATATAAGCAACTAATTTGTAGATAATAATATGCAGTATAACTACCATTGTTGAATTCCTACCATTTTCTTTAGTGAAATTGTGTATCATTCATTTCTAATGTTTTTGGAGGTTTTGTTTGTTTCTATAATTTTTTATATTGTCTTTATGACACAAAAAGAAAAAAAAAGCACCCCCAGATTTATCTAAAAGCCTTTACATGGGTTCAGTTCTATTTTTCAGGCTGTAATGTCTGAACTTCACTTCTTAAACACTCACCCACCTGGAAATCTACAGCCTACTTAGACCAATTAGCTGTCCTTCTTTAGCCTTCTGAAAGAAACAAAACAACCATTCCTGTCCACTTATCCTCAGGGCCACTACGTCTCCTCTTCACTCTTCTGGCAGCAGGACAGTTCAGCTGTTTGCATATTTTTAATCAGTCATGCTCAGTCAGAGATAAACCGTTATGGTTAAAGGTACATTGCACAGATTACCTGGAGCACTGGAATGACAGGACACAGAGACTCAATAAACTTGTTCCAGGTCAGTGCTGTCATCATCAATCGTCCCTGAAGCAGATACAACAGAATGGCCTTGGCAGCAGCATTCACCTGCTCAACAAAATAGACACAGCAATCCAGTAAAATGAGATGTCCAACTAAGGCATTGCACATACCGCCAGCACTGCATTAAATCTGGAAAGACATTATAACCAATGTCTCATACTTCAAATGTTCCAATTTTCAAACCATTATCTTACTTTTTCATCTCTTAATAATTCCTGCTTTTTGATCTTTATAAAATTTTAAATGTCTTTTCAATAACTATTCTTTAGTTCTGTATGTCCTAAATGAAAAACATAAATTGTATGACAAATTCTTTTAGATTGGTGTTTTAATTTTTTTAAAGAATTTTTTTATTTTTATTTTATTTTTTTCTTGTTTCAGCACTTTTGTTTATTTGTTTATTTATTTTTTATGGCCGACTCAGCCTGCCCTGAGGGCAGGGCTGGCACAGCATGTGGTGCAAGGGATCGAACCATGGTCCCTGCAGCCACCCAAGCTTTCCTAAGCAGGCACTTAGATCACTGAACCATCCTGCCAGACCCAGTGTTTTAATTTCTAATCACATATTTTAACATTTCTTTTCACATAAATAATACCAATATACTCAAAAAGACAAATTTCTTTTTAGTTTGTCATATTATCCAATTTTATTAGATTACCTTGATTTAGCTAAGTACAGTAACCTTTTGTACTAATGTTTACCATATCATACCTCACTTCTGGGTTCCTGGATACCAAATGCAGAGATTTCATATAGAACTTTGGGGTGAAGTAGGAAATGAATTCCATTGCAAAGGGAAGACACAGGGACAGTGACATTATGAATACCTAAACATTCCTGTAAAATAGTTTAAAAATATTTTTAATTAATAATACTCGTTTTTACAAAAAGATCATTTTTTACGTTTACAACTCACTTCTAATTTTAGTTTTCATTTTATTAAAACTTTCTTAATGGGATGTGAGAAAGATTACCTAACAATGAGTCTTCATAAGACATATTATTTTTTGTCAACAAGCAAAATTTTGACAAGTTAAACAGAACAGCTGACACAATCATTATCTCTTAAAGTTGACAAGTGTATAGAAACAAGGTAACAAATCTATCCTCAGTTTATTGAAGTTTCAGAAAGAAAACCTGTATATCACGATATAAAATACTGAGTAGAGAAAGGACAACATATGAAATACAAGTAATGGCTTTGTGTACCATTTTTTAGACTAATTATCACAAATTCTTTTCTCAATTTGTGATAGAGAATATTTGTTAGAGGTGAAAGGGAAAAAAAGCCACCAGAAGCTATATTAATATACATACAATACAGAAGTGAAAAGGCAAGTTACATAAATTCTTATTCTGCGAAGTACTACCAATAATTATCTATAATAATTATACAAAATATATATGCATTTATTTATATTATATTTTTAATATTTATTCATATCATATTTTTTTTCTCTTTTAACTATTAACTTCACACAACAATCTTGCATTTCAAGCATTTGAAAGAGCTAAAGCATCAGACTTAAGGCTTAAAAATAGCTATAACTTACTTCTTTAAGACACAACTCCCTGTCTCAGTTTATCCACCCACATAATTGGAAAAATATCACTTATAAGGTCATCTATTTCCTAGTGCTCAGGAGATGAGGCTCCTGGATTTTAAAATCATCTCCATGCTAATGACTAATAATTTTTTTTGCCTTGTCTTTTCTTGTTTCAATTTATTTTAAAGAGAATATAGTAACTGATAAGATATTAGACACAGTAACATTTAGAAGACCATGGGTTTTATATCACACATTCCTGTCCTCAATGTAGTTGCTTATGTCACAGATATCAGCATACTGATAGTCAAGATGAAAATTCTAAACATTAACTATTTTAAAAAAACTGATAGAAATTATGAGTGTAATCATCTCACACATCCTGTATATATGTTCACATATTTTCCCTCCCTTGTCTTTTCCTAATTCCCTCCCTTGTCTTTTCCTATCTTTTCTCCTTTCTCTCATCTTCATTGTTTAATCCTTAAGTTCAGTTTATTTCCATTTTACTATATCTGTTATACCTTTCAGGTTTTATTTCTTCTTTCAGGTTCTTATACTAGGGAGACAGTACAATATTTACAGTGCAGGTCTGATTTATTTCACTTATTAGTATAGCCTCTAGTTGCATCCACTTACCTATTAATGCTTTTGATGACTGATAATTTTACACATAGCATTGGTTTCATACTCCAATGGTAATGTGGTGCACTACATAAGAATATGGGCTCCAGAGGCAAACTGTCTGGGTTCAAAGTCCTATTTGGGGGGCAGTTGCTTATTTTGTTTTGTTTTTGGTTTATGGCACAAAATGTATAGGGTCCCATTACACAGATTGGACTGATAGTGATTCTCCTGCTTTCAGCCTCCCAAACACTGGAATTATAGGTGTGCCACCATGCCCAGTCTCATTCGCTGTCTCAGTGCACTTCAGGGTGGGGTCAGCACTACATACCAGGGATTGAACCCTAGTGTCTACACCTGCCTAAGTGGGTGCTTTAATCCACTGAGTTATCTGGCTGGTCCTTCAAAGCCCTATTCTGGTTCCATGATCTTAAACAAACTCATAAGAGTTGTTATAAGAAGTCAAAGAGATCATATATTCATAACAATCACTAGTACTGCTCAGTAAGTGTTAGCTGCTTTATTGTCTTGATTATTATGGCATGATCATTATTACATTCTACAACTGAACTCTGCACTTGATTATTAAAAAAAAAGAAAAAAGGATGTTAAATTTAATTCAAACAGAATTCTATCCAACCCACAATCCCTTATTTGGAAATCCAACTATGATCTCCAATATCTGAGAATTCACCCTTGTTTCTCTTTATCTTACACTCTCATTATCAGAGTTAACTCTATATCTATATTATAGCCTGAATTCACTTGCCTCTCTACATCTCCATTACATCATCTTTCCAAAGATACTACAATGGAATGGGTGTTCTAGTTTCTACTCTTAAGTCCTAATAATTCATTCTACACAAAGAAAGAGTATCATTTTAGAAAGATAATCAGATCAAGTTTTCTTTCTGCTTAAATTATTCATATATTCTCACTGCAATTAGAATAAAAATCCAAAGCTTTGGAATGGCTGGCAAAGCATTAAGCTGGCCACATCTGCCTATCTGTGCAACTCAGTCTGGTACCATCCCATTCTCCTAGTATGTGCCAACTGCACTGACCTTTTTGTTCCTGAAATATGCACAGTGCTTTTTCATTGAAAAAGCATTTCATTGCTGTTTTCCCTGCACAGCATTTTCACTGCTATATCCAACCCAGAAGTTGTCTCCCTCTCTGTCCAGCTTACCTATATTTGAACCCACATTCTCTAGCTACTCTCTGAGTATCCTTTTTCATTTCTTTCATATTGTACGCAACACATTTTTTTTTTTAAATACTGGGGATAGAACTCAGGACCTTGTACTTGCCAGGCCAGTGCTTATGCCACTGAGCTATCTCCCCAGCCCTCACAACACATTTTTATATTTATTTTATTATATATACTTATCTCTGTATTCCCTACCTGTAAAAGTTCTATGAGCATAAAGATCCTTTCTGTCCTTTTTACAATTTCATCACTAAAGCATATATAAGTGCCTCATATATAAGTAGAATGAATTTATATGTAAATAAAGCCAAGTTGTCATCAGCGCATCCTTAATAAGAATACCTCTTTCTCATTCCTTTTTTAACATGTCTTAAAAGAAAAAGCTAATGTTGTAGGCAACTGAGTTAGAAATATTATAGGCAGTCAGACAGGTCTAGGCCCTCAAAAGACCCAATATAAAAGACAAAATTCGTTGCAACTGTGGGAGAGACAGGCACTCCTGCTGTGGGCCAGACTTCAAGACAAAAGGTTAAAGAAATACAGCCACATATCTCCCTAGGCATAAACATCAGGGATTGATATTCTAAATAGGTATCACTTACCTTGAAAAAGTCAGGAAGAGTCACTAACCCAACCCCCTACAAGAAAGGCCCTATTCTATTCTATACTCAACTGTTTGCTATGTGACCAGCTTTCCCATTTGATTCCAATTTAATGAATTTTACCTGAGTAATTGTGCTTATAATCTTGTGTTGACCATAGTTGCATCTCACCTCTTGCCCACCTTGCCAGTTGCCACATTTCCAACCTCAGACTCCTTACCTCATAATTTTGCTCTATAAAAATCCCTAGAAAAGACAGGTACCTTGGTGTCTTAAATTATTCTTTACTCGTTGTGGGGACAAACACCCATCAAGCAAAATGAAGGAAGGAAAGGTTTATTTATCTCATAGTTACTGGAGGTTTAAGTCCATATTCGGCTAGCCCAAGGCTGAGTGGAACAGGGCAGCGGAACAGCAACAATCACAACAGAGGCAACAGACCGACCAAGGCAGCAGACAGCAACAGCTTAAGTCTGTCTCTCTGTCTCTATCTTACAGTCAGGCTCTCTGAAGTCCCCACCCCATGGCTGCATGAGGCTTTGGGGGGACAATTAGACATAAACCATAACACTTGGCAACCCACTTAGGTCTCCTTCTCTCCCTCTCTCAGACAGAAGCTTTCTTTCTTCCAGTGAATATATTCTACTCTTAAAAAAAGAAAACAATGGGGCCAGGCAGATACCTCAGTGGAATAAATGGGCACATAGGTCAGTGGAATAAGCGCTTGCCTGGCAAGTGCAGGTCTTGAGTTCAATCTCTGGTTCCACAAAAAAAAAAAAAAAAAAAAAAAAAAAAAAAAAAAAAAAAAAAAAAAAAAAAAAAAAAAAAAAAATGCAAAAAGAAAAAGCCACCTATCCAGTACCAAGCTCCTACATTTAGCAATGCCTGAGAAATTTTTCAAAAGACAGCAAAAAAGTATCATATGAAAATACTGTCAATTAAAGGGAAATACGTAACAAATGCTTAAATCTAAAACCAGACACAATATAAGAAGCATCACGTGGAGCTTTTAGCTTATACATTATTTTAGCCCCATAAACACAAATGTTTTTTGTCCTTAACCACCCAGCAGAAAAGTTTAAACATAAGGCACAAAATGTAAACATAGGTTAGTATGCTGAGCTGTAAAACGCTTAAATCAAAAGCTTTCATCATTGCCAGTTTTGCCAGTAACCCACTGCAATTGTGGAATATTGGATTATGTATAAAATACTTTCTCTTAGTTCAATGAGAAGAATTTTTTTTTGTATCAATAATGATTAGAAAAATTATCACATCTACACCCTGCACTCTGTATAACTACTAGGAGGACAACAATACGCATTGTAGCAAGTACTGGAAATGTACTACTAATGTGTTCTGAAACTGTCACATTGTTACCTATTAAGTTCAATAATAAATAAATAATATTTTTGTTTTATATACTTTATTAAATAGTTCAGTATTTTTTGTGAGGAGAATCTTGCAATAAGGATATTCTTTCACCCTCACACACACCCTACCTTTTAAAAACTAAGAGCTAAATTTAATTTTTAAAAACTCCAACTTAGATTTTGATTATTTTCACAAAGTGTATACTATTGGGTTATAAAAATTATTAGAATATAGTATTTTCAAAGTCATTGCTGGATTTAGTGGATTCTTTTAAAATAATAAATTCCAGATGAACACACATATCTATATGTCTGATAATTCTTTCCTATTATTCCTCTAACAAATTAACATTCAAATTACTCCTCTTTCAATTCAGGTAGCAAAATGGTCATATCCAGCAATGACTTTTTCAATATCAAATTTTCTCCTACCTGAAAAATTTTCTATTTTCAAAAAATTATTTAGAATTTATTTCAAGTAGCCAGGTATAACAATACATGATTATAATCTCAGCTATTTGATAGGCTGAGGTAGGAAGAATACAAATTCAAAAACAGCCTGTACAACTCACTAAGATCTTGTGTCAAAAAAATAAAAGGAGTAAGGGTGTGACTCAGTGCAATGGCCCGAAATTCAATATCCAGAATAAAAAATTTTTAAAAAATTAAAAAAAAAAAAAAAAAAAAACGAAGGCAGGAAGAGATAGAGATAGAATTCAAGTTCCATTTTCATTTTCAATTTCTGAAAGTAAAAAATACCTCAAATATAGATAGTTTCTTAACATCCTCATCCCAGTGATACTCACATATTCAATGCTTCAAAAATAATTCAATTTAGCTTTTACTCACTCTACTTCATAGCAGATGTCCAGTCTTCTTGCTCAATAATGGCAGTACATCCTTTTCTCAGCTCTAGTTCAAAAATCCTTTTACATTCTTCCTCCTAATGTTCACATCCTTTGACTCTACAGTTTATCATTTCAACTATTCAGCTCATTTTCACCAACAGCTTTCCCTTCTTCCAACCAAAAATTAAACATTTCAAGTTTTAATGAATGTACTGGTATTCACCAAAATGATAAACTGTAAGCCAGAGATACAAAGTAGTCTAGTTTCATGACAGAGACTACTGACAAAATCAATTAAACTTCCAATGCAGACCCATTATCCTAATATATGTAATTAAATATCTATCCATATCAGTCATTCTTAACACATTAACTCCCCCTTTACTACCTTTCAACCTCAAAGAAAAGAAAATACAAACTCAGTGGGAGAGTCCTTCAACTTTCATTACATCTAAGCACATCTAATGTCAACCATCTACCATAGTCTAGTCCTACCACTTTCAATGTTGAAACGTTCTAGGTTGTTTTATTTTTTTGTTTTTGTTTTTGTTTTTGTTTTGAGGAGCATTTCAACATGTGAAAATGTGCCTCCATAACAAATGCTCCAAAGCAACATCGTTTCTGCCAAATTCCAGAAGACAAGAAAGAAGAACTCAGGAGGCTGAAACAAGAGTACTGCTATGAATTCAAGGTCAGTCTGGGCTATATAGTAAGTTCAAGGCCAGCCTGAACTATGTATTACAACCATGTCTTTAAGAAAAAAAAAGAACTAAATGTAAAAAAAGGAAAACTATCTATGGAGAATACAGTGGTACCTCAGTTCACAAATTCAATTCATCCCATGAATCTGGTCAAAGAAGTCATTCCATAATTCTAATTGCAACCAAACTACAAGTATAGTACATATACCTATGATGGAATTAAGCTCATGATCTGATGGACCACTGCTCCAGATTCTCATACCCAGATTGTTAATGTAGCTAAATAGTACAACACTTGTCTACTTATCTACCATAAGTGAAGACCTTGGTTCAATTCTCAGCACAACAAAATAGATAGATAAATAGATAGATAGATAGATAGATAGATAGATAGATAGATAGATAGATAATAGATTCCTAAACTAAAGATGACCTGACAATCAAAAACAACAGTATCAGGGCCAGCCAGATAGCTCAGTGGATGATAGTGCCTGCTTAGGCAGATGCAGGGACCAGGGTTCAACCTCCAGCATGCATGCTGGCTCTGCCCCCAGGGCACACTGATATGGTGAATGAGACTGGGTGTGTCTGCACACCCCTATACTCTCAGTGCTTGGAAGGCTGAAAATAGGAAGGTCACTCAGAGTCTGATCTGTAGTGAGATAATATAGACCCTGTACTAAATACATAAAAATAATAGTAATAGTATCTGTTACAATCCTTGCCATAAGGTATTTCATTTGCTATAGCATTGATGACAGAATTCTAAATAACAGAAAAATCTAAACATTATGAGTATTTTTAAAATTTACAATGACAAAAAGAAACCAGACTAAAAAAGGAGTACATCAAAAAAGAAACAATATAAATATGTAGAAAAAAAGCATAATAATTGTTATTTAAAACTTGATAAGTAAACTAGAAATAATCATGATAAAATACAAATTCACATCTTTTAGGATGGTTACTATCAAAGGCAAAAACAAAAAAAAGAAAGTGTTGGTGAAAACAGAGAAACTACAACCTTCATGTACTGCTGGCTGGACATAAGGTGCTGCACCCGCTTTGCAAAACAAAAGGGTGATCCCCTACAAATTAAACACAGAACTATCATAAGACCCATTAATTTTATTTCTGGCTCTATGTACTCAAAGAATTTAAAGGCCTAAATGAAATATTAGTACCCCATGTTCATAGCAGCACTGTTCACAACAAATGGACACAACTCAACTAGGATGAATGATAAAATGATATATAACTACAGTGGAACATGTGTGTGTGTGTGTGTGTGTGTGTGTGTGTGTGTGTGTGTGTGTTTGAGACAGGGTCTTGCTATGCAGTTCAGGCTGCCCTTGAGCTCACTTTTGTAGACCAGGATGGTCTCCAACTGACATTGATCCACCTGCCTCAGTCTCCCAAGTGCTGGGATTACAGGCATGCACCACCACACCTGGTTAACAGTGGAATCTTAATTAACTTTAAAAATGAATGTAATAGCCAAGCATGGTAGCACACACCCACAATCCCAGCACTCAGGGGGCCTGAGCCAGGAGGATCACTACAAGTTCAAGAACAGCCTAGGCTACAAAATAAGCTCAAAGCCAGCCTACAAAAGACCTTGCCTCAAAGTGACAAAAAAAAAAAAAGAAAAAAAGGTTTGATATATTCCAAAGCATGGAAGACATTATGCCTGAGGACAGTGCAGTACTTAGTGTAGCATTACTGAGAGCTGAGGATGTAATTCTAACCTGATAATCTACTGCTAAAAAACAAGTGAAATCAAGATATTTTTATAATCCCCACAGTTAGGTCATCAGTGAAAATAATGAAACCTGCCCTCCAGTAAAAAGGAAATAGAATTTCATTATTGATCAATAAGTAAAAGGAAACGAATTCAACTTAACCATGAAGATGAGAAAGTTAGGTTGATCTCAAATTCTACTAGTAAATGAATTACATATTGGCCAAAACATATGTATAGTATGAAATTGTATTTTTAAACAAACTATATTATATATTACTTACAATATATATACAGTAAAAATGTATTAAAAATTGCAGATGGAAAGATATACATCAATGTTATCAGAAGTTAGGCTGTACTATAGGGGAAGAGAACAAAACTTTTTCAACTACATTTATGTGTATAAAAATAAATCAGAAATAAAAATGGAAAAATACATAGATTTTATACTCTTATAAAAGAGTCAAATAAAACAATTCAACTATTAGACTTATTAAGTTAAGGAACTTTAATAGTACAAAGTTCCTAGAATTGACTAATAACTGCCATCTACTTTTATGGAACATGAATCTTAAAGCTCATGCATAAGGTTAAGTAATTTAATTCTGAAAGTACAATTCACTATAAGTTCTCAAAACTGCAAACAACAAAACTTCACCTTAACAACTTCCAGGCAGCTGTGGTAAGTTTCAGTTTTCACTTGTGGCAGTGGGTGAGATAACATATGCAGAAGTACCTTCTGACTTTCTCCCTGTAGTAATGGATTGGCCTGAGCAGATTTCCAGCTAGAAGAAAAGTAAAACATTCAGGGCTTCTAAGTGAGGTACTAAGTAAAAGATTATTAAGCATATCAGAAAAGATATCTTCCTAATCTAATTCCTCCAGCCAGATTCTTAACAGACTGACCTGAACTTAAATGAACATTTAATTTGTTTCAGGGCAGAAACATGTTTTTCTTAAAGAATATCAGAACAACACAAAACTGAAAATGCAAAATGTTTAAATACATTTAAGAAAAACATTACAAGAAATTAAAGAAATAAAATCATAAGTTTAAGATACTTAAAAATTTAAAGTTGATTAAGTGTTTGAGTAGTTGGTCTCCACAGGCACAAAAGAGGAAGTGTATAAAAATGCAAGGAGTATCATTTTCATTATAGGCATGACCCTTTTAAAGTCTACTCTTGAATGAAGCAATTAACAGTGTTAATGTATCTTCCCATAAGTAGTTGAAAGGTCATATAAAAAATAATTTAAACTAAAACTGAACACAAAGACCTAAGGCCAATTTCAACTGTACTATTCCTAAATTTACATACACACATATACACATTCACAAATACAGTGTTCTACAGTAATATAAAAAAGGAAAATATTACATCTTTGAACAAATGCCGATGATTTCCTTTAATAGAGGAAAATGCTGATGATAGGAAAAGCTACGTAAGGCTTGGTCTGCAAGCTCCACTAATTCTAAAAGATTCTTCTCTCCCTAAAAAAACAGGCAGAATAGAACAATGTCAGGTTTATGTACAATAAAATTATTCATTAAACTAATGGGAAGGAATCCAAGAGATAGGGGGAAGGTAAAAAGAATTATAATGTGTTATGCACATATACCAACTCCCACAATTAATGGAATCTTAAGATACTATAAACATATAATAAAAAATAAGCTATTTCAAGAAATTTGATTACTCAAAGACCCTGAGATTGCTTACATTTGCTTAAGTCTACTTTCCTCAACAAGTAACCTAAAATTATCTGCCTATGAGGAAAAATATGGAGGAAATCCCTAGCTGAAAAACATAGGTGAATGTGTATTATTTAACTCTGAGTGAGCTTAAAGTTAAATGGAGTTACCTAGTTCTTTGACTGCTTGTTTATGTGAACCTCCCTCTTCTATTAACTGCCAGATTCTAGGAACAAAGAGGACATTCAATATGACCAAAGAATAATGCCAGAGAAATAACTGCCATTACAGGCACTATTTAAAATTCAATCATTGAAGAAATAATAAGCTAGAGGTAGTCCAGGTATAGAGGTGCACACCTGTAATCTCAGTACTCAGGAGGCTGAGACAGGACAGCTGTGAATAATTTAAGGTCAGCTGGGGTTATACAGTAAATTCAAGGCTAGCCTGAATTATATAGTAAGATTCTTTCTCAAGAAACAAACAAGCCAGTGGCATCAACATATGCAAAAAGACAACATAGTTGGGTATATACAGGAAAAACCTAAATATTGGGTTCAGATAAGAGTTCAGGTAAGACTTCACAGTAATGCCAAAAAAAATAGGAATGTTGTCCCTAATTCTTTAATATCTTCAGGACTCATTGTGATATTCTCAGAGCAAAGCACTACTGTAGTCAATGTCATCCCCAAGATTCATTAACCCTGGCACTAAAAACATACTAAATATCCTAATAGTAGTCTTTAAAAGGAATAACTACTGATACACAATTATTCAGGTGGAACATGGCATGTTTTGTGTGGGGCTTGTTTTTGTATTTAATACAGGGTCTACAGGGTCCCACTATGTAAATCGCACTCGTAGTAATTCTCCTGTTTTCAGCCTCCCAAGTGATGGGATTACAGGCGCAGGCCACCTTACCCAGTCTCAATTGCTGTCTCATTGTGTCCCAGGCTGAGGATCCAACTCTGGCTACTGTGCTCTGCCTAACTAGGCACTTTAGTCCACTGAGCTCTCTGCCTAACCCTAGAACATGGTACTTAATGCCAATGCATTTTATAAACAATGTATTTCAGAGCTGTATTTAATTTACAAAAGTCAGGACTCTGCATAAATATGCAACAAATGTCCATAGAATACTAAAACAAAAATATTTCTCCAAGTATGGCCCTTACAATCTTGGTAATATCAATTATTATCCAGCTCTCAACACTGTAACATTACTCCATATAGATGCTATTTTGTGCTAAGACATGTATAATAACCTCTTTCTCAAACCACTGATGTAATGAACATATGGCATTCATTAATTTAAAGTCTGTATCACTTTTATATAAACCATTAACTTTACATTAATCTGATAGCAGACCCACTCAGTAATAACATATCCTTCCTCTAGCAATCTGTGATATGTATATAACTTTGAAAAGGATTTCATCATAAAGACTTTTAAAAGCAGTATTAACAAAACATTATACCTCTTTACCAACATCAGATAGGAAGTTACAGGTACACTCAATTGAATAAACAGCCTCCTCAGTTCGTTTATAAATACTGTAGTTTTCAGAATTCAGTTGTTCCAAATAGGCCACAGCAGCTTCATGAATATTTGGATATTCCAAAGAAATAGGCATGTCCAAAGAAAGAAGAAATAATGCTGCTGACATAGGCTCTGGTAAAAACTCACTTGCCTTGATAAAAAAAATTAAAAAATAAATTAGAATTAAAATTTGTTTTGTAATATCAAAGAACATATCAGAAAATGGAAAGCTATTCCTGTTCCCAGACAGGTAGAAACGATATTTTCGAAATAGCTGTACTTCCAAAACTGATACACAGACTCATTGCAATCCCAGTCAAAATACCAACACTTCTCACAGAACTAGAGAAAATAATCCAAACATTAGCCAGAACAAACCCAGGTGAGAAAAATCCTGAGCAATTCGAGCAAAGCAGGAAGCATTGCAATCTGAACTTTGAAGTTACACTATAAGCTACATTAGAGATAGAGATAGAGATAGAGAGAGATAGAGATGGAGATGGAGATGGAGATGGAGATGGAGATGGCGATGGTGATGGCGATAGTGATGGTGATAGCAATAGATATAGACATAGACATAGACATAGACATAGACATAGACATAGACATAGACAGGGCAGGGGAGAGACGCACAGATACGTGGATCACTAGAACAAAATAGAAAATACAGAAACAACCCAGGGACATTCAGCCATCTGATCTTTGACAAAGGGCCCAAAACATAGCTGGAAAAAAGGCAGCCTAACAAATGATGCTAGGAAATCTGGTATAAAAATGCAGGAGACTGAAACTAGATACCTATCTCTCACCATATATTAAACCAAAATCAAAATGAGTCAAAGATCTAAATGTTAAAACAGAGACATATCATCTACTAGAAGATAATATAGAAAGAATTTGATGGAATAGGCATAGCAAGGACTTTCTGACCAAAGTGAAGAAGATTCAGTGCAGATACATCATCACTATTAGGTAAGAAAGAGTTAAAATCACTATTTTCTTCCAGCAGTGCATTGTAAGTACTGAATACTGTTTTCTCAAAATTTAGCCTACTGGAGCACCGTGGCATTTATCTCAGTGTTTATTAGCAATGCACACTTTCAGGCCTTACCCTGAGATCTGCTTGAACATTGAATCCTTTAAAATGACTATTCTGAGACAGGTATCAGACACAAGCTACTCAGGAGGCTGAGGCCATAAGAACCATAGTTCAAAGCCAGCTTAAGTAATTTAGGGCTGCAGATGTAGCTCAATGGTAGCATGTTTCTCTGTTATTCCTGAGGCCCTGAGTTCAATACTAATAGTGTTTAAAAAAAAAAAAAAATCTAGAAAAGTGCTGCTATGCATCATTCAGTCAGCTGTACTTATCATGAGATTTTATAAAACTCAGGGAATAGTCAAAGGCTTTGTTGATAAACTCATCCTTACCCTCTGTAAGCTTGGCTAAGAAACAGTATTTGCAGCTTCCAGGATGCTCTGTGGCCTGCCTTCAGCATTGAGCTAGCACTTAGTACTCTTATTTGTTTCCACAAATACAATTTCCTTAATTTACCTTGGTTTATCCAACCTTAGTACTTTTCACATCTCTCAACTTTTCATCCTACAAATAAATATTCTCTAAAATCATTTTAAAATCAATAAATGTTTCTGAAAGGCTTTAAGGTCATTTTGTCCAATTCAGGAAATCTCCATACAGATAAATGTTTGTTTTGTAAAATCCAAATGAAATGACATATTTGGGATGTATACATGGGATCGAATGAAATAAAAGGCATTTTGAAGGTTAAAAGTTTCAGAGTTCAAATTCTCTTCAATTGCTGGTGGGCAAATAACAAGCAGAGGGCAGCAAAACCTTACATTTATATAAAATGAAGCCATGAAGAGCAACGGAATAGCATTTTTTTATTTATATTTCGTTTTGAAGTACCTGGTTAATTAGTCAGATGAAGAAAATGTAGCCATCTACAAGCAGATGACCAAAACTCTTGTAATCAAGTTCCACATTATATATTTAAAGAAATACCAAAATCTAAATGTATTAATTCTCTTTAAAAACCATGAAAGATAATACTTTCAAAACAAAAATGCATGGAGAATTTACATTATTCTAGCATTAAACTAAGTGAAAATAAAATAAATTATTGATTTCTAGTCTAACTGACTACTGCTAATAAGCATAGACATGAAAAATGAAATTAAATTAAAAGCAACTGATAGGACACATCAATATTTTAACCTATAAATAAATGAATCATTGTAGCACCAATTTTCTACTTATATATTATATGAAGGAAGACACATATTTTAAATGCAATTCCAGTCTCTTATGACTAGAATTTTTTTCATTTTCTCAATCTTTATGCCTTGGAAAATTATCATTCTTCAAAATAGAAAATTACTCCACAAACAGAATGGCCAATTCAAGTTAAAACTTAAAATTAATAAAAGTAACATTATTTTTCATAAAAGAAAAATACTATTTTCAAAATAAAATAATGGTGTATCTTGTTTTCCCAGATGAGTTGTATTCTGAGGGGAAAAAAAAAAAAAAAAAAAAGAAACTGGTTAATAATTAAGGGCAACAAAAGGTATAAAAAGATAAGTTTTCTAGTTGCCAGTTTATCTTATACCTTCATTTAAGTGGACCACAGCTTTGTTTTTATGCAAGTACATCACAAAACACTTGTACATCAATCATTTTAGACACAATTTCTTTGCACATTAAAGTGTTTTCTAAGTGAGCATGTTATTTTCTAAATAAAAATTAAAAAGACCCAATGGCTAAGTCTGTTAACTCAGTGTTAGAGTACTTTGCTAGCATATATAAAGTTCTGAATTTGACTCCCAACACCACCAAAATAAAAGACTAGCACTTCATAAAAGCAAGAGTTAAAGTTGAAAACTGGCAAAAAGCAGAATCTTGCAATAAAAGCTAGCATAGATATTCATTGCTATCCAGGGTAGAAAGGCACCTTTGTGGAAGATAACTAAAATATCCTTTAATCACAAAAAGAATTTTCAAAGGACTTGCTAAAACAGAGGTTTATATAAGAAGTAGCTAAAACTATAATTTAGCCTTTATAACAAATTACCAGGGGCCCGGCGGGATGGCTCAGTGGCCTAAAGCGCCTGCTTGGGAAAGCTTGGGCGGCTTCAGGGACCGCGGTTCAATCCCTGGCACCACATGCTATGCCAGCCCTGCCCTCGGGGTGGGCTGAGCCGGCCATAAAAATGAGTGAATAAACAAAGGTTCTGAAACAATAAATAAATAAAATAAAAATTTTAAAAAAAGTTAAAAAAAAATTACCAAACATCAAAAATTATGACTCAAACAAACAACAGGATAGTTAATACTATCAAACATGTATTTCCTAAAATCCTTTTGCTATGTTGCTAAATTTAAATATTAAGCAACTAAGCTGCTGGAAGAAAGGAGGCAGACAAAAGAAACCTTCAAGGGAAATATTTACCAACAACAGCAAAAATCACTTAGGGGCTAGGGAGAGAGCTCCATGGCACAAGTGCCTACTTAGCAAGTGCAAGGTCATGAGTTCGAGCCCCAGTTCCGGAAAGAAAAAAAAAAAAAACTTAAATTACTAAATAATAGAATACTTATACATTAGTAATACCCATAAAATATGATCAATATAAGAAGTAGGGCAGCCCTAAGCAATGAACTCAATCAACATTTAGACATTAAATCATTGTTGAATGTTTTATGAATTGGTTTAACAAGAGGGTAAAAATAATGTAAATTGTACATATGTATGTACCTGTATGTCTGTTTTTATTTTTCTCAAGTATCTGAAGTCTGTTTCCTTATTATATGCTGAACCAGACATAGGCATAATAAGTATAGGAGACAAGATCCCTGCCTTCCAGGTGAGCCCAAAGTTATTAGAGAAATAAAGTGAAGAATGGTGGTATACACCTATAATACCAAGTAATTCAAGTTTGAACCCAGGCTGTACAACTTAGTGAGACGTTGCCTCAAAAAAAAAAAAAAAAAAAAAAAAAAAAAAAAAAAAAAAAAAAAAAAAAAAAAAAAAAAAAAAAAAAAAAAAAAAAAAAAAAAAAAAAAAAAAATGACCAGTCAGGAAGACAGTTTTGTGGTCTAAGCAAGAACCCAGGTTCAATAGCCCCCATGCCATGCAGGCCATCAAAACTAGGCATGGTGGTGCACACTTGTGTTCCCGGCCTTGGGGAGGCTGAGACAGGAAGAATACTATGGTTCTGAACTGCATAACAAGACCCTCTACCAAAGGATGGATGGAAGGAAGGAAGGAAGGAAGGAAAAGAAAAGAAAAGAAGGACGGACAGGCCAAGGATATAACTCAATGTAGACTGTAGAGTATTGTTGGGTTCAATTCCCAGTACCAGAAAAGAAAAAAAAATGAACTAGGCATATCAAATACACACCTATATATTAAATAAAAGAAAGTATTATCTTTTAATAAGGCTAAATTCTTTGGGAACAATTCTAACATATAAATAATAATTTAAGCACAACTTACATCCTTGATAAATCTTTTGATTGAATGTAAGTCACTGAAAACTTAGTGATCTCTGCTGGGGAATGTGTCTGCTCTTACATCAAGGTTAGGTCTTGTTTACAGAGAAGTAGTTTTTATTGTTCTTGTTATTTTTTTACCATTTCCCAATTTCTTGACAAATATAATAAAATATTTTCCAGTAGCACTTCAGAAATTATATGCTTACTAGCACATGTTAATGTCAAATAATTTTTCCCTCGTTATACCAATTCACAAAACACTCAACAATGATTTAGTTTCTAAATGTTGGTATTATAGGTGTATACCACCATACATTTAATGAGGGGCTAGGGAAAATAGCTAGGTAGAATAAGCATTTGGCTGGCAAGTGCAGGGTCCTGAGTTCAATCCCCGGTACCGTAAAAAAAAAAAAAAAAAAAAAAAAAAAATTAAAAATAAAATAAGCATGCATTTAATGAACAAATGAAGTAATGAATAAATACACAGGATTTCAATAAAATACATACTATTAAAAATTGCTAGAATAAAAATGATTTTTAATCAAATGATCTCTTAAAACTTTTCAAAATGTTAACATTTCAATTTCCACATTTCATTTAAAATCACTGTACATATATATATATTTTGAAAATAGTCTAAAGAGAACCATGAAATTAAAGAAATTCACAGCAAAGTGTTCCTTTGTAAGATTCAGTAGGCAGCACTGTCTTACCTTTTCAACAGGAAGAAGCATTTGTAACAGTCGAACTGCAAACAAAGAGATGCTGACAAATGCCATTCTGTGGTGCACTAGCATCACCTCTGGTTGTTCCAAACCAACACTGCTTTTATGGTAGCACAAGGCTTCTCCAAGGGACCCCAACACCCATAGCAGCTTCTCTTTCTGAAAAAATTTTAAGTAAAACAATCAATTTTAAGGGCT
Organism: Myocastor coypus; assembly: GCA_004027025.1. NCBI lineage: Eukaryota > Metazoa > Chordata > Mammalia > Rodentia > Myocastoridae > Myocastor > Myocastor coypus. The sequence goes on along the minus strand of PVJA010000394.1, from coordinate 130,317 downwards.
AAAATTGTAAATACTATGGAGTACAGTTTAAAATATTACACTAAATAGCAAAACAAAAAATTGAACACTTCTAAAGGATGATAAGCATGCATATATTTAAAGAAAAACTAACCAATTGTGAAGAAAAAGTAAATCAGAGGATATAAAAGCTTACTGAATCATGAGTCCTTATTTCTAGTGCTTAACTGCTTCCAATTGCATGTGCATTTTTTCCAGTATTTACTACACTTATTATATACTTGGTACAGTGGCAGGCCTAACAGAAGAAGAAGCATTAGTTCAATGGACATGACCAGCAGGGAATACAGCTCAATAGCACAAGCCCCTGCTTAGCAAGCACAAGGTCCTAAGGTCCTAAGTTCAATTCCCAGTACAAAAAAAAAAAAACAGAGCACATGATCTCTGTCCTCAGATTCACCTCAAATTCAGAAAATAAAACAAAACAGCCAAACAATTAAAAAGTAATTAATATATTACATAAACACACCTTTCAGGCAATAAAGCTATTTCAAGGGGAAAATGTTAAGCTCTCATAGGCTTACACACTGAAACAGATGTTAACCTTTTAATTGAAAGATATACATAAAATATTTTTAACAGATCGAAGCATAAGTAGTGCTACTTACAAATCATACTAACAGACTAAAATATATCCTAGCTACAACAATAAAAAGCACTGGAATTCTTGCTTTTGATTTTCCACTGAAAATAGAGATTGTGAAACTAAAAATGGGAAGCAACCTGCACAGTAAGAAGAAAATGAGCTCACACAGGGGTGAGTTAGGAAATCAAAATCAACAAGTACTGAAGAAGGAAGGAGAAAAGATTGCTTGTGATGGATAAGAGTGACACAGAGAAGACAATCTGGCAGTCTGGGTTACTGAAACTAAAGTAAAACTCCTTACTCCTGGAATTGAGTTCACCACATAAAAAATACAACACTTGATTTTTGAGGCTAGGGTAGAGATGACACACTCCAGATCAACCTAAATTTTACAACTGTATCAGTAAGTTTTCCATTTCAACCAAAAAAATAACAATCTTCATGAAAGTATTTTTCTTATTTACATCAAGTGAAATAAAAATAATAAACTTTAGAAAATTTTCAGTATGCTAAAACTGTACAGTAAAATATAAAAATTGTAAATAGTATGTTAAAACTCTATATGCTGAATTACAAAATACCAGACACAAGTGAACTTAATGGAAATATCTAGAAATTTGAATACATATTCTAAGGCATATAAATTAAAAAACTGATGACACATTATTCCATTTTTTATACCATTAACAATACTTCTTTCTCTGAAAGCTGGCAAAAGTAGGCATACAAAGAAATTTTCTTTATTTGTTTTAGCAAACACAATGGAAGGATTTTTCTAAGGCATTTATTCTTTTTAAACAAGTAAATGAAATATAATTTCAAGCAGCAATATTTAATTTAGCATTTCTAACAAGTTGGCACTTATACAACAGATTTAACCTTTAAAGTAAAAATAATTCACTGAATCATAGAAGATCAGCAGCCAAAAGCTAAAAGTAAATGACTAATTTTTTACAGATAAATGTTCTGGCCAAGAAAGTTTAATTTAAGAAGGAACTGATAAATCATTCCTCACATTTCTAAAGAAAACCTCATTTGCTAAAAATCTTCAATATGTGAAAATCTCCCAAAAGACCTACAAAGGTGTAACCTTAAGGACTAAAGAAAATCCAAGATTAAGAATTAGTATCAGCAATTGAAGAGATTTAAAACAAAAACAGATGACAAAACATGTAATTTGTATCTTTTTAAAAGATTTGTTATTACTTTAAAAGTGACAGTTTGAAAAAAAAGTGAAAGTTAGAAGATTTTCACACATGATGTAGCTTGAGTATCTCCAAAGTCCATGTGGTGAAGTCTTGGCCCATGGGTGCTACTACTGGAAAGGCTAAGGACCTTTAGGAGGTGGGCCATAGTGAGAGATACTTAGGCTTGGCACCATTCACTTCAGTGGGATTGTGGGATCCTAGGATCTTCATTCATTCATTCATTCATACATTCATTAATTCATATATTTAAACTCCTGAGCATGAAATAATAGTTTTCTGATATATTGCCTAGCATCAGCAACCTGTATACCCACAGAAGTCAAAGTAATAAGGCTACCCAATCTTGGACCAGAGCCTATTAAATTTATAAGTTAATTAACTCATGAATTTTATTATACTGATAGAAGGCTGATCAATGCACCTGGGTACTATATTAAATAAATATCTATATTTTATTACTGTATTTTATTTTATTATTATTATCCTTTCTTATTTTTATTTTCTGATATCTACTCACAAGGATTTTGGACTACAACAAAGTTTAAGTAAATATAGGTAGATCAAAATAACAAAAAAAAAAAAAAAGGAAATTGGGTAACTATATGAGTAAATACATATCTTTAGGACCAATAAGTTTTTATTTTATGTTACTGACAAGGTTAGTAAAACAAAAGGAAGAGAAGGGTTAGAAAAAATGACAAATCAAATTAAAAACATCAAGTTCCAAGACAGAAAATTTAGTCAATGAAAAAGAACCACAACTGAAACCCTTAGAGAAGACCTACACAACAAAGGCTTGCAAACAAAGTGAAGAGACACTAAAGAGCTAAACACATGAACAAACAATGTTAAAGGATCAGAGAATTACTTTTTAGGATCTCAGCTCTTCCTCGACTTATATAGAGTCTCAATTCTACTCTATTCAAAAATCACAGCAGTTGTTTTGAATTGTCAAGTTGATTTCACAGTGCAAATACAGAAGACCTAAAAAAAGCAAAGAAACTTTTAAAAAGCACAATCAACTAGGGCCAGCCAGATAGCTCAGCGGATTCAAGCACCAGCTTAGGCAGATGCAGGGCCCATGGGTGCACTGAGAGGGCAACTGAGACTGGGCGTGGTGGTGCATGCCTGGAATCCCAGCACTTGGGAGGCTGAAAACAGGAGAACCACTAAGGGGGCAATCTGTATAGTGAGACCCTGTAGGCCTGGTCCTAAGTACATAACATGAAAAACAAAAAATAAAGAACAATAAAGTAGAAAGATTTACATTACTGGACTTCAAGACTTATTTATAAAAACAACAATCATACAAATTGACATCAAAAGAAAAAATAAACCCATGGAGCAAGAGTCCATAAGCGAGCCCACACACAGGTACTGGGTATATAGCTAACTCAGAAATAAAGAAGAGTCATGAGAACAAACAGTGCTTAAACAATTACACAGCTTGATACAAAATAAGACCGAAAACTTCATCCTCTTTTCCTGCATTATATACACAAATTGACTCAAAATTAAATAAAGAAATTCCAATCAGTAATAGGGGTCAGGAGTTCGATTCCCAGGCCTGCTGTGTCAGCCCCACTCCCAGGGCACACTGAGACAGCAATTAACACGTGGCATGGTGGAATAAGTGTGTAATCTCACTTCTTGGGAGGCTATAAACAGGCAGATCACTATGAGTCCTGTCTAGTAGTGAAACCCTGAACACCTTGTGGAAACTTCCCCTGCCCCCCAAAAAAAATTAAATACAGGAATTCATTCACAATAATATTAAAATGAATAAAATACTTAAGGATAATTTTTTCTTAGGATCAACATTTGTTTACTAAATGCCTGAAAAGATGAGTAACATCCATTAATCACTGGGAAAATACCAATTAAAACTAAATTAAATATCGTTACACATCCATTAAAATATCAAAAGGGTATTCTATAACAAATGCTGGAGAAAACATGGAACAAGTGGAAAGTCCACTGAAACTTTACATGCAATAATTACAAATAAGAAACAATCTGCATTTACATCAACAAATAAATAGATAAATTGCAGGGTAGACATAAAACATGAAAAACTCAGAAATAAAATTAATAAAGTATGAATATACCCAACATGTATTAAAGTCATCAAACAGTGAAAGAACTGGGAATAAAAAAGCATGCAAAGTGAGTTTTAGAAAATGGAAATAATCTATAACATAGATGTATATATGTGAAATAGAGTAATAGTATCACTAAGCTTCTCTTCTGGAGGGTTAACAACTTCAGTTTGCAGAACAAAAAATTAGAGAAAAAGGAGGACTACCAGTTAGTTAATATTTTGGCCCTAGCCCTTCAAGGTCAGCAAGGATTCAGGACATAAAAGAACCTATACTGTAACATCCTATAACTCAGTGATGTCCTAAATTTTCTGTTCAAGGAGATTATGGAGCCACAAGAAAGGGATTGATGATGTATAGTGTACCTAAGGAGAGGCACCTAGGGAGAAAACATTCTCTCAGGCTTTCACAGAAAGCAAACTGATCAAGCAATGGCTGTGACTCATCCAGATGGCTGACACAGACAAAAGTTCTACAAAATGCTGTACATGGTTTCAAGGTAAATCCTGAGGGAATTTAACTGACCTTATCAGATACAAAAGTTACATGCTTTGTTATATAGGTCTTGCTTTAACTTGCCCTTAACCACCCAGCAGAAAAGTATAACTATGAGGCATAAAAGTAAAGCCAGATAAGTATGTTGAGCAGTAAAAGGCTCAAGTCAACAGCTTCCAACAATGCCAGTTCTGCTGGTAACCCACTACTATTATGAAATATTGGACTATGCATACGACTTTCTCTTAGCTCAATGAGAAGAAATATTTGTAGCAATAGTGTTTAGAAAAGTTATCATGTCTACATCTTGTACTCTGAACAACCACTATGAAGATAACAATATGCATTATATTAATTATTGTGGCTGTCCTACCAATGTGTTTTGAAACTCATTGTTACTTATTAAAAGTAATAAAATTATGAAAAAATTTATCAAAAGTATTTAAACATGTACAATTTATTAAATTTCAATGAACATGCAAAATAAATACATATCTACACAGATAAAACTACACAACAGATAAGATAATGCATGAAATCTATATAGGGAAAGAATTTCTGATATATAAATACACAAGATTTAAGAAATGGAAAGACATAAAATGCTCTTTTGCAATGGAGGAAGTCTTTCTGAGTGAAAAAACAGAATCAATTAAAAAAAGAATAGAAAGAAACAGAAAAACAAAGCAAAGGGAAAATTATGGGACTAAAGGTTTTTACATAGCCAGATGTAGCATCAATAGTCAAAATCTTTAAAACAGAAAGAAGAAAAAATTCACTACCACCTAAATAAGAACAAAAAGTTAAAACATATCTCATAATATCAATCTCCTTTATATATAAAAAGATCTTACAAATTAAAAAAGAACAAGACCAATGATCCAAGAGAAAAATATTGGATATATATAATGCACGTTAGAGAAAAACTTTCTCCCCAAATTATCAAGTTTTTCACCTTTTCTCAGAGAAATGTGAATACTGTACAGAGGCATAATTTTTAACTTATCAGATGCCAAAATCCTGAGGTCTCACTGCTGAGTCTGGGAGAAATACATCCTATCTTTCTTTTTTTTTGTCTTTTTGAGACGAGGTCTCGCTATGCAGTTGAGGCTGGCCTTGAGCTCACTTTTGTAGCCCAGGCTAGTCTCGAACTCGCACCAATCCTCCTGCCTCAGCCTCCCGAGTGAGCCACAGGTGTGAGCCACTATGCCCGGCTCTTTTTTATTTTTTAACTAGTACGTGTTTGTGTCATATAATTAATATATTCATCATGTGCATCATGTGGTATTAAAACATGTACATAGTGATTTCCAAGCCTTTTTTTTTACTTCTTCTTTCCTTCCTCTGCCTTCTTCTCCCTCCAATGCAACATCTCCTTCCAAACTGCAAAAGGCCTACTATCCTGTTTCCTATCATCTGTTTTGTATTTTTCATTTTAAATTATCTATACCTTGGGCTTCTCATATATAGAGTATTTACTGTAATGAAAGTTAAACTGGAGACATCTGTAGAAAAATACAGGCACACCTTCTGATATGCTAAGTGAAATAAGGGAAACTCAAAACCTTAAAAATCACAAGGTTTCTTATTACAGAAACAAAAAATAATAGATTATAGGAATAGGGAGATACTCTCAAATCAGAAAGGAATCAAGAGATGGATAGATGGTGAAAGACGAGGGGTAGGGGAGGTGCTGGGAGATAACCTGGTGGTCTAAGCTCCTGCCTGACAAGCACAAGGACCTGGGTTCTATCCCTGGTACCACATGCTAGTACCACAGCCCTGTAGCAACCTAGCTACTGAAATCAAGTGACACACACACATAATGCCAATGCTGGGGAGGCTGAGACAGGAGGATCACCACAAGTCTGAGCTGCATATTGACACCTTCTCCCAACTAAGTCAATAATAGGTGATTAAAACAAAATTTTAAAAAGGCTAGGGAATAAAGATGTATCATATACATGTATCAAACATATACACACATAGAATGTAAACATTAAACATGTATTAATAAAAATTTTAAAGAACCAAAACAGAGATAAACCATACAATATTTAACCTCTGTCTTATTTATTTTACTTAGCAGATGATTTCAAGATGGATCCCTCACCATAAGCGCTTGCCTGACAAATGTGGGAAAAAAAGGATCTTTTTCCTACAACTGCCTCAAATTTATTCATTTATTCAGATGTGTTGTTGAGTATTACTTCACTACACATATATAACACGTTTTTTTCTTTATTCATTTATCTGTTGATGAGTGTATGAGCCATTTCCAAGATTTTGCTCCTATAAGCTGTGCTGCTATAAACATAAGTACATGTATGTAACTTTAGCTCTTTCAATAAAATATCCATAAGGGAAATAACTAGATTAAATAAAATGTCTAATTTTTTGAGAAATCCCCACACTTGCCTCCAAGGGGCTGTAACAGTTTACATTCCCAACAATAATGTACAACAGTTCCTATTTGCCCATATACTCACCAACATTTATTTTGTTAAGATCTTGGTGGCAGTGATTCTTTCTGGAGTAGGGCAGAATCTCAGTGCTATCTTGATTTACATTTGAAAAGGTTTTTATTTTTTGGCTGGCTCAGGCTGTCTTAAGGGTGGGTGTGGGGATCGAACTGCCATCCCCTGTGCCTGACTGGGACTCCCGTGCAGGTGCTTAAACCACTCAGCTAACTGGAAAGCCCCCTGATTTACATTTATAAAAAGGCTGAATATTTTTTCATGTACTTATTCACCATCTGTACTTCTTAAGTACTTAAGAACTGCCCATTCATTTCTATTGCCTGCTTTTCACTGGGTCTTTTGTTTGGGCATACATATATATATGTATTTTTAATCCTTTATATATTATAGATAGTAGTCCTCTAAGGAATAGCTGGCAACAAGACTAGAAAAAGAAAAAACCCGCACACTGCTGGTTGTTTCTTTCACTGTGCCGAAGCTCTGTAATTTGATACAGATCCATCTGTCAATTCTGATTTTATTCCTTGTCCAACTGGGGTTCTGTTTAGAAAGTCCTTGCATATGCCTATGTCTCCATCAACTATTTTACCTACATTATCTTCCAGCAGAAGCATTTCTATTTTTATCTCTAGCTCTTTCATTCATTTTGAGTATGGGCTCAGAGATACAGGTCTAGAGTCATTCTTTTGCATCTGGACAACCAGGTTTCCTAGTACCATTGTAAAGAGGCTACATTTTTCTCCAGTATTTATTTTTATGACCTTTATCAAAATCAGTTAACTAAAGGTACTTGGGGGTACTTCCAGTCTTTTATTAGATTCCATTGTCTACATATGTTTTCTGTGCCAGTACTATGCTGCTTTTAATAATGTAACCTTGAATCTGGGACTGAGATACCTTCTGCTTTGTTATTTGCCAGAACTGCTTTTGCTATTCTGGGTCTCTTCTAGTTCCATACAATTCCATAGGATTGTTTTATCTGTTTTTCTCTTTTTTTTTTTTTTTTTTCTAGTTCTACAAAGAATGCTTTTGGTATCTTGATTAGTATTCATTAAATCTAAGTATCAGTCTTAGAAATATGGCCATTTCCTTTTTTTTTTTTTTAATTCTATGTTATTTGGTACAGGGTCTCCTTACACAGCTCCAACTCCTAGTGATCCTCCTGTTTCAGCTTCTCCAGTGCTGGGATTACAGGCATGCATCAGTCTTGGTGGCTGGCTTGCACACTCGAGGCAGGAAACTTGGTCATTTCTGTAATATACTCTATCTCTCTATCCAGGAGTAGGAATGTTTTTCCATTATCTGATGTTTCCTTCACTCTCCTCAGAAAAGACTTTATAACATTTTATTAGTGAGTACATAAAATGGGGCAATTATATAGGGAATCTGATAATATTTACACCTAGAAATATATTTACTTTTTGAAACAGCAATCTCAAATACATCTTAAAGACATACTTGCATAAGTATAAAAATGTTCATCAGTAAGACACTGCAGGAATCAATACAAAATGAAGTACTTGCCATCTAGGAAAATAGAATGAGGAAGATCTGCATGTATGGATACAGAACAATCTTCATATGTATTATTGCATGTGTATAATTTAAGTTATAAAAGCAAAGTGTAAAATAATTATGTAACAACCTACCTTTCTATAAGATACAAAGGAGTATCTACATACTGCTTAGTTTATGCTTTAAAAAGTAAAAATGAAACCAGAAACTTAAAATGGCTATCATTAAGGACTATTTCTCAAAGGGAACAAGATGACAGAGATATCTCTGAGCCATGAATTTATAAAGAGAAAAGAGTTTCCAAAATTGGAAGAAAACTCAAGCAAATATAAGTGCATGTAGAAATTATAACAGAGGAAAGAATTCTCTCAAGTAACTTCTATTTATTTATTTATTCATTCATTAATTCATTTATTGGTACAGAGAATCAAACTCACAACCAGGCATGTGCTGTGCTGCTGAGCTAGAACCACAGCCCTTCAGTAACTTTGATGAATGAATGTATAAGAAATATGAATTTAAAAATGAGAATAGCAATATGAACTCATAAATTCTTTACGTTGTATATTTCCTATTTTATTATTACAAAGGAAGAGTGACATTATAATACCTATAAATAGCCACAGTAGCCTATTATAAGTTTTAATAGAACCTCCCTATTAAAATAATCAAAAACTGGGCAGAGTGGCACAAACGTGCAATTCTCTCACTCTAGGAGGCTGAGACAGGAGGACTGGAAGTTCAAATCCAGTTTGAACAATTAAACAATTTAACTAGACCCTGTCTCTAAAAAAGTAAATAAACACACATATATACATATATGTATATATATACATATATAAATATGTACATATGTATATATATGTATATATATATATATATATATATATATATATATATGTATGTATAAAGTTAATAAGACTAGGACTGTAACTCAATATGAAGGCCCTGAGTTCAATTCCTAGTAACAAGATAGATAGGGAGCCTAGGTTACACTGTGCCAGAAACAAAAACAGAGCTTTCAAAAATCCATAAGAGGGCCAAGGAGATAGCCCAGTGGTCTAAAGCACCTATTTAGGCAACCACAGGGACCGAGGTTCGATTCCCAGTACCACATGCTGCGCCAGCCCCACCCCAATGGCTGGCTGAGTGGGCCATAACATAAATAAAGGTTAAAAAAAAAAAAAAGTAATTAAACAAATTTAAAAAAAAATTTTTTTAAAGAAATCCATGAGACGGGGCTGGTGAGAGCTCAGTGGTCTAAAGCACCTGCTTAGGCAAGCTTAGGTAACCACAGGGACCACAATTCAACTCCTAGCACCACATGTTATGCCAGCTCCACCCCCAGGGCAGGCTGAGCTGGCCATAATCTAAATTAAAAAAAAAAAAAAAAATGAGACAACAAAAAGTCCAGGCATAGTGGTATGTGCCAGTAATCCCAGTACTCAGGAGGCTGAGGCAGGAAGATTACTGTGAGTTTCAGGTTAGCTTAGGCTACACAGTGAACTCAAAAGCAGCCTGAACTACAGTGATACCCTGTCTCAGAAAAAAAAGTGAATGAAAGGGAAAAAAAAAAAAGAGAGAGAATAAAAACTCATTAAAATAATTGAAATTACATATTATTATTACCCATATCCTAAAGAAAACATTGATTCTCACCATATCTATAGCAAAAAGGCTGCTGTCATCCCAAATGTCAGCTGAAATTGCCTCATCAATTAAAATCATATCTTCTGCAAGCAATTCCAAAGCTCTTATTATCACTTGTCTACTACCTACAAATAGAAATAAGGGAAGGGGAAGGGGAAGATAATTACTTAATTTCAAATAATCAGTTGAATCCTGTAATTAGTCACGTATTTGAATACCTATTCCTTTTTTTCCCCAAAAAAGGTTCTTAAAACTACAGGCAGAGATAAAGAGGAAAGCAACAACCTATAACCACTACTAAAGACTTCTGTTCCAACTGTAATACTTGTTGATGGTAACAAATCAAATATTTTCAAAAGTAAGAAAGATACTCATGGAATGAGTAGCAATTAAATTACTGCAAGATGAAGTGATTCTTCAACTTCAGAGACCATCCATGTTACACATAACACCAGGTAAGTCTAGAAAGCACCAGGGTAGTCTAGAAAATAATCTCTACATAGTAGTAGAAAGGTTTGAAATTTATTAGATTAGTATTTTTCCACATAGGAATAGCCTGAGAGCTAAGCCTGGCTATTTGCTAAAGAAACTTCAAGAAATCTCACTTATACCCATTTTAACATCTAGAAGCATACCCAGGGAAACCATACTGTCAAGTCACACCTACCAAAGCAATTGCCTTTCCTTCACAGAACAGAAAAACAAAGAAATCCCACTTTCCATAAATCTTATGTAAACATTCAAAAACTTTCCTATCCCACATCCTAAAGCCAATCACTAATGAATAAAAGTAAAACCAAACTATGGCATATAAGGATCTAGATTAACTTGTTCATTAGAAAAGTTACAACAGATTCTCTTAGAAATCTCTCACATTAAACAAGTGTGAATTATGCAATACTGTACCACAAAAGGGCAAGAGAACATTTAGAAATTTTTACATATCAAGATAATAGCTTTATAATTGTCAATCTGACTTTTTGCAACAAATTAAGAAAAGGTTAAATGCAAAATCATTAAGTCTAAAAATGTCCTTCCCAGTAGGTTAGGCAGATAAACAAAAATATTTTATGATCCCAAAGTTCAGATCTTCCCTCACTTCATATTATTAGTATGTGAATTAATGCATAGTTCTAACTCCTAAAAGTAGTTTGTCACTCAGTGACAAGAATAGTTTTTTCTTTCTTTTTTTTTTTTTTCTTCCTTTTGGTACCAGGGATTGAACGAAGGACCTTAAGCTTGCCAGACAAGCACTTACTCCACGGAGCTATCTCCCCAGCCCCTATGGTTTGCTTCAGTATAAAAAAGGTTAAATGCTTCCCAAATAAATCTCTTATTTTTACTTCCCTCATCTCCTCCAGGCACACAAAAGAAAAAGGTACAGGCCTTAAAGAAAAAATATTTACATATGATAAACCTTTTACTTTGATAACATGAACTAAAAAGAATAAAACTCACTCTTTTAGTTGCATCCTAAAAAGTATGTCAGCTGCTAAAAATGTGTATGAATAATAAGAGTCATTAATGCTTCCAAAAACCTACTTTACCCTGAAAAATGTTGAAGCGTTTAAAAGCATCGCTTTGGGTTCAGATAAAGCCTGTATCAAGTCCCCCATCCCCTACTTTTAGTTTCTGACTAAGGTCAAGTTCGTAAATCATTTGAAACTATAGTTTCCTCATTTGTAAAAGTTAAGATGGGTCATGCACATGTTCCAACAATCTACAATGAATGCAATGTCACAAATATAAACTAAAAATAATGATTACTATTTATTGTAAATGTCATGGATTCTGAACAAATACTAATAAAAAAAGTTAACAGCTGCTACTGGAAAGAAAAATAGATGGGTGAGGACTACATGGGATAATGTGCATAAAACCAAGTACAACAGCTAAACATACGTAGAGGCTCAATACATGTGTCTTACTATTTACTAGCTTTTAGCCATAGTGTAATTGCTATTATCTCTCTTTAACAAAAGAAATGCTTAGCATAATTAACCAAAAATGTAATCCAAGATATATGTGGGGTTTTTTTTAAAGAAAACAAAGGACTATAAAGGTAAGAATCCAGTTATTAATATTTCATGGCCAGAAAAAATGAAATACAAACAATGAAAGTAACTCAAAATGTTTCTAAAGAGCAAAAATCTAAGATTTTGTATTTTATTCAGACCTTGTTATGCAGTGTACATTTATCCATTGCATTTTTCTGGTCAGTACTATACTGAAGTACAAGCTTGTGCCAACAAAAACTCTTCAATGGAAAGGGGATATTCTTTTTCAGTAGCACTCCATGGCATGCCAACTTAATTAGGCAATGACAAAGACCTTGTTAAATTCTTACAAATCTGTATTCCAAAAGGTGAGTAAAACTAGGTTCTAAAGGCTCAAACACAGAAGAAGGGAAAAAGAAAAGAAACGGTGCTGGAAAAAATCCGTATCAGACACAGACTGTTAAATAAAGGTTTCAAAAACAACTAACCTGTACTTAAGAGAGGAACTGCTGATTCTAGGACAGAGACACAGAACTGGGGCAGACTGAGCTGCTGGAATTGTAGCTCCAATGTATCTTCAGTTTCCAGCTCTGGCAGAGCTATGTGCCCCATCTCCAAAGGTGAATGAACAGATACCCTGGAGTTCACAGCAGCATGACTACTACTGCCACTATAAAGTAAACAAATGATGAATTTGAATATAGAAACAACTCTCAAACAGATTTACTGTCGATCTGATGTCTTGCATAAGTACATAATTACGTTACTTCACAGGATACTGGTCAGATTTTTTTTTTTTTTTTTTTTTTTTTTTTTTGTCTTTTTGAGACAGGGTCTTGCTATGCAGTTGAGGCTGGCCTTGAGCTCACTTTTGTAGCCCAGGCTGGTCTCGAACCCGCACCAATCCTCCTGCCTCAGCCTCCCGAGTGCTGGGATTACAGGCGTGAGCCACCACGCCCGGCAGATTTTTTAAAAGCTTAAGAAATTCATGAGAATAAATTCCATAAAAAAGGACTTAAAGTTATACATAAAGAGGTTAGGAATACAACTCATTGTCATGAACTGTATTAATAAAACAAAATTAACAACTGCTATTGGAAAGAAAATGGATTGGTGTGTGGACTGCATGGAACGATGTTATGAGCATTATGAGTGCTTGTATAGTATGCACAATGCTTCAAGCTAAATCCCTAGCATCACATAATTAAAAAAATAAAAGCTGTGCATGGAGCCAAAAATGCATTTATATCTTATTTTTCAGATTCTTAGTCTTGAATATTCTTACAGTAATAATCATCGTAAGCGTTGATAAATCTATTCACTTCTAAAAGAAAGCAAGTAGATTCCCAGCAAAGTCCTGTAACCACTCATCGAGGCAAAACTAAATAGTTTATAGTTTCTAGCCGGGCGTGGTGGCACACGCCTGTAATCCCAGCACTCGGGAGGCTGAGGCAGGAGGATTGGTGAGAGTTCGAGACCAGCCTGGGCTACAAAACTGAGCTCAAGGCCAGCCTGAACTGCATAGTGAGACCCTGTCTCAAAAAGACAAAATAGTTTATAGTTTCTAAGATTTTTGCACTAAATATTCTAAATAAGCCAATGTTAGCCATTGGACGTTCCATGAAAATAAAAAGTCAAAGGAAACAGATGACTTAGTACATACAAGACAATAAAGTGATTTTGAAAATGCACCCCCAAAAATAAAACATCCCTGCTAGGCACAGTAGCACATACTTGCCACCTCAGCACACTGGGGGCCCAAGGAAGGAAGAGACAACTTAAGGACTAAACAAGACCCTGTGTCTAAGTAAATAAATAAGTATGCAGATTCAGATCAGTGATGGAGCACTAGCCTGGCAATATGACTCCCTGGGTTCAACTGTAGTACTACCTAAAAAAAAAAAAAAAGTTTCCTTTGGCTTTCATTTAAAAAATCCTACTTTAAATCCTCAAATTTCTGATTTCTGATGTGTCCCCAAGTGAAGGGGATTCATAAAGATATGTTACTATTAAACATTTTTTTAATGTTTATACAGGGTCTATAGGGTCTCACTATACAGGTCAGACTCTGAGTGATCCTCCTGTTTTCAGTTTCCCAAGCACTGAGATTACAGGCACACGCCATCATGCCCAATCTCAGTCGCTGTCTCAGTGCACCCTGCAGACAGGGACAGCACAGCATAAGGAGGATCGAACCCCAGCCCCTGCCTCTGCCTAAGCAGGTGCTTTCATCTGCTGAGCTATCTGGCTGGCCTGTTTGAATATTTTAAGTCTCCAAATGTATTCCTATTTTGTCATTTTTCCAACATCAAAATCCTAAGCATCTCAAAATATGGAATTGGCCTTGATTTCTCTCAATTCTAAAAAGCCCCATGAGGAAGTTGTTCACTCAGGAAAGAAAACTTCTAAGCATGGAACTCACTAGAAAATGAAGCAGAAAGGTATTTATGAGGGTAAATAAAAAAATCATGACTGCTCAACAAACTACCTCTCTTAACTTGCACTTTCCCTGCTACACCTGCTCTGAAGGCTAAGAGCACAGGTTCTGCTATGGCATTGTGCAGCCACGACTCTGCTCTTTACCAAACATAATGCTCTTAAAATCTAAAGTGTTAAATTTTGTATAAAATTATGGAAATAAAAACAGTATCAATTCTACTATTCAATTGATTTCAGATAGCTAAAAGAAACTAAGTGTGCAAGGCACAGTGTGGCCTAACACTACACTACACACCACACAAGCCTGAATTTGTTAGTTTATAGGTGAAGCAGTATCACAAGAAAATAATCAAGTCAAAACACACATGGCTAACTTACCAAATGTTTTTTAAAAGATGTGACTAGTATGTTTTTAAGATGTTTATAGTCTAGGGTAAAGTAAATATACCAATCTCTTTAGGCAAATTTGACATAATAAAAATCAATGTTTACACAAATAAAACAGAATAAATATAGTTTTTATAAGTCCTTATTTAATAAAAATATTTTCAAGTCATTCCTTTCATGAAGATTTATGCATTTAAATTCTGACTAGGTTTACAAAGCTGTTTAAAAATACCATCAAAATACAGCCATCATGCCTATAATCTCAGCACTCAGAAAGTTAAGTCAGGAGGATAACAAGGAGTTAGAAGCCACTCTCCGCTACATAGTGAGTTCAAAGCCAGTCTGAATTATATAGCAAGCCACTCCCTTGAGAGAGAGAGAGAGAGAGAGATGAAATTTTTAAAAACCACTATTTAAAAGCAAGCTTTTTAAATTTCATCACACTCTATAACAGAAAACTTCAGTGGATAAGAATCATTTTTTTAAAGGAACAGAAATACAGCTCAGAATTTAGAGCACAGAATTACTATGAATTTCTGAATGTGTTCTTCTGATGAATATAAACACATATACAAAGTATACATTTGTGTGCTGAGTGTTAAGTACTGAATGCTAAGTTACCATGTAATATTTATCCTCACTATGAATCATGTTCCAAAAAGTAAGGAGGCCAGAGGCTGAACACAACGGGAATACAGGGGGATGATATTCCAAAAGGGAAGACTAAGAAGAATAATCTACCTCTGAAAAGAAAACACACCCACATTAATGCCTTCCTATATCCTTTGGACACAGCCAACACTTACCTGGAGGATACTGCATCCCAATCCTGGCCATCTCCTCTGGGTCGCTGGCCTGTGCGCCCAATAACAGACGGGCGAGGGCTGCTGCTTCCTGGAGACAGATTCTGAGAAAGATGAGCCCCTCTTGCTTCATGACAGTAAGACATAGAGGAATTTTGAGAAATTGTGTCTAGGAAAAGATAAAAATAAAATCCTTAGTGCAAATGAATTTCTGATTACACAGTATATATGTGTTATTCCTTCAAAAAAACTTAACAAAATAGTAGTAATAAGGCAAGGGCCAGCAAGATAGCTCAGCACACTAAGCACTTGATTAACCAAGTGTAGGGACAGAGTTTGATCCCCAGCACTACATGCTGCACTGGCCCTGCCCCCGGGCATACTGAGCCAGTCACTGAGACTGGGCACAGTAGTATACACCTATAACCCCAGCACATCAGAGGCTGAAAATGAGGATCACTACAAGTCCAAACTGCATAGTGAGACCCTGTACCAAATACATAAAAAAAGAAGAAGAAAAGAAATAAGGCAAAAGACAGAAATAAAGGCCAGCCTTTTCAGTATTTTTGCCAAAGGTAGTCACCAGCATTAGAGTCCAGCAAGAACAATTCTTGATCATCCATCTCCTTCTTAAAACTCTGAAAACCCATGCCTCAAACCATATAAAAACTACATCTCAATGGATCAAAAAATCTAACTTTAGGAGCCAAAAGTATAATGCTATTAAGTAAAAATAAATTTGGATTTGGCAACAGATTATTACATATATCAGGAAAAGTACCACCAAAACATACTTTTAAAACTTTGGTGTGTCAAAATACAGTATCATGAAAGTTAAAGACAGGCTAAAATTGAAAAAACATTTGCAAATCAAGAACCAATAAGGGCTTAATATTCCGAATATATAATTAATACCTAACACTGAACAGTAAACAGAAAAATAATCCAATTGAAAATTGGGCAAAAGACTTAAATAGACATTTCTCCAAAGATATACAAACGAAAAACATGCACATAAAGAGCCACGAGAGAATCATCAGTCCTTGATAATTGATCTTTAAGAAAATATAAATCAATCAAAACCTCAGGGACATAGCACATCACATCTATTAAAATTGCTTTTAAAAAAGTGCTGATGAGGAATTTCACATACTGGAAACTTCAGACATTGCTGGTATGAATGTTAAATGCTGTCGGTCCTGTGAAAAATAGTTTGTTGATTCCCCATAAAACTAAACAAAATTATCAATATGATGCAGTAATTCTACTCCTAGCTATGTACTCCAAAGAACTGAAAATAGCAATTTAAAGACATATAGCACAGGAATGCCAATGCCAATCTAAGCATTAATCACAACAGCCAAAAGATGAAGTCAATGTACATATCCATTAGCAGATGGATGAATAAAGAAAATATGGTATATACACACAATGGAGTATTACCCTGCCAAAGAAAGAAATGAAGTTCTGATACATGCTATAACATAAATAAAGCTTAAAAACATTAAAAGGTAATAAGCCAGGCAAAAAAAAAAAAGACAAATATGTTATGATCTCCTACGTATAAAGTACTTACAACAGATAATTTCAGAAAAAGAAAGGTAGGGGTTACCAGTAAATGTGGGGAATCAAGAAATGGAAGGTTATTACTTAATAATTACAGAGTTTCTGGTTAGGGAATGAAACATTTGGGAAGAGAATGGTGATGGCACAACAGTGTGAACAAAATGTCACTGTAATACTGATACCAAAACCAGAGAGATGAAACTAAAAAAGTGAAGTACACGCCAATTTCTCTCATGAACATAGATGCAAAAATCCTCAATAAAATCCTTGCCAATAGAATACAACAAATCATCAAGAAGATTATACTCCATGACCAGGTAGGATTTATCCCAGGGATGCAAGGATGGTTTAATATGCACAAATCTATAAATGTAATACACTATATTAATAGAGCCAAAGCCAAACACCACATGATCATCTCAACTGATGCAGAGAAGGCTTTTCACAAAGTCTAACACTCATTTATGTTCAAAGTACTACAGAAAATCAGAATAGAGGGCTTCTACCTCAATCTGATAAAAGCCATCTATGACAATCCAACAGCCAACATAAAAATTCTAAATAGAGAAAAGCTAAAGTGCTTACTCTGAAATCTGTACAAGACAAGCATGTCCCCTATCGCCACTCAAATCAATACAGTTCCAGAATCATTAGCTATAGCCATTAGACAAGAGAGAAATAAAAGGAAGAAGTTAAATTATCACTAATTTCAAATCACATAATAATCTACTTAGAAGACCCAAAGAACTCTACCAAGAAGCTACGAGAATTAATATGCAAATCCAGTAGCATAGTAGGGTACAAAGTGAACAGACAAAAGTCAATAGCATTCCTCTACAAAGATAATAAACACACTGAGAGAGAAATTAGACAAACAATACCTTTTACAATAACATCAAAAAAAAATGAAATATTTAGGAATTAACCTAACTACAGAAGTAAAAGATCTATTCACTGAAAACTACAGTACTCTGAAAAAAAGAGATCCTAGAGAATTTCAGAAAATGGAAAGGTATTCCCTGCTCCTGGATAGGTAGAACCAACATTGTGAAGATGGCCATACCCCCTAAATTGTTATACAGATTTAATGCAATCCCTATCATAATACTATCAACATACCTCACCAACCTGGAGAAATCATTCCTAAAATTTATCTGGAACCAGAAAAGACCTAGAATTACAAAGATAACCCGGGGCAACAAAGACAAGGCAGGAGGCATTACAATTCCTTATTTAAAGTTACACTATAGAGCTACTATGATAAAATCAGCATAGTATTGGAAAAAAAAAAAAAAATAGATGTGAGGATCAATGGAATAGAAGATGCAGAAGCAAATATAAACACACTTAGCCATCTTATTTTTGACAAAGGGGCCAAACATGTTTAGTGGTGCTGGAAAAACTGGATCTTCACATGTCGAAAACTAAAACTTGACCCAGGTCTATCACCACGCACTAAACTAAAGTCAAAATGGAGTAAAGATCTAAATATTAAAAGAGAAACACCAAATTTCCTAGAGGAAAAAGTCAGACAAAATTTTGAAGACACTGTGGTAGGCAAACAGTTCATGGACAAAAATCAAAATGCACGTTTAACACTTAACAGAATCAACAAATGGGACCTCCTCCAGCTGAGAAGTTTTTTCATGTCAAAAGAAATTAACAACAGAGTGAAAACACAAACTACAAATTTCAGAAAAAAAAATTTAACTAATAAGTATTCAGACAAAGGTCTTCTATCTAGAATTTACAAAGAACTAAAAAACATTAGGGTCCCAAAATTCAAAGACCCAATCCAGAAAGGGGCATCTGAGATGAACACACAGTTCTCAGAGTAAGAAATGCAGCAAGCCTATAAATACATGAAGAAATGCTCCACATGGCTAGCCATTCATGAAATGCAAATCAAAACAATAGTTAGATACCATCTCACCCCAGAAAGAATGGCTATCATAAAGAATCAACCAACAACAAATCTTGGAAAGGCTGTGGGGAAAAAGGAACCCTTCTCCACTGCTGGTGGGAATGCAAACTGGTGCAACCATTATGGCGAGCAGACTGAAGACTCCTTAAAAAACTAGAGCTGGCAATCCCATTCAATCCAGCTATCCCTCTGCTGGGAATTTTCCCAGAACTGAAAACATCATATCATAGTGATATCAGTGCACCTGTTCATAGCAGCACAATTTGTGATAGCCAAATCTTGGAAGCAACCAAAATGTTCACCATCTGAAGAATGTTTGAAAAAGATATGGTATTTTCATAAAATGGAATTACTCCACTATAAGGAATGATAAACTAGAAGACTTCATATATAAATGGATGTATCTTTCGGGAGGTACCAGGAATCAAACTCAGGACCTTGCGTTTTCTGCATCCTCAACCCCTGTAATTTCTTTTCTTCTTCTTATTTTTTTTAAGTGACTTAAATACAAAACGTATTTGGAAGAGTTAAAAAAAAATAAGGTTTATTGAAACTGTTAATGCTTAATTAACCAATCTTGCATACCTATATTTATTAATCTAAACAGATTTGATGATGAAAATAATACAACCATTGTTACATTTTTGTTCTTGCTCTGAAATTCTGTACTATATGTAGTGTTGCTTGTTACTGTTTTTTTATCTTTGTTCCTGCTATTTTTATTCTTTAAAATAAAATTTTAAATAAAAGTCAATGTAAAGAACACTTAAAATGGCTATAATGACAGTTTTTATGTTATAGAGAGATATGAAAACACAGTTTAAAAGAGCATTTACAAAGTGAAAAAAAAAAAAATACCAGCTCTTATTTCAAATAAAATATAAAGCCTTTCTCACAGTAAGACCAACGTATCTCACAGCATTCTGGCCCTGATTACCCCTCCCTGCCTTCTGTCATGCCTCTCGCCCTCTAGCTTTTTGCATTCCGCTCTCATCCTCCAAACTTTTGTTACTAAAGCACATCACCCTGTGCTACCTTGAAGCCCCAGACTTCCCTGACTGTTCTTCTTGCAGCTCTTTTAAATAGAGTTCCCCTTGTGTCCCCTCAGGTTACCTCCTCTGAAAAGACTTGCCTTGATCATCATGCCTAAAGCTATGTTTCCCTGGTCAGGTTCTATAATATCTCTTTTTAACTTCCCTAAAGCACCTCTGCTAATCAAAAATAATCCTTATTGTGCATTACCTTTCCCTAGTCATTTAAAATGTAAGTTCAGATAAACCTGATTGTTTATTATCTTTCCCCAATTGACTAAAATATAAGCTCATAAGGATCAGAACTTCAACTATTTGCTCACTTTACACCGCTAAAGAAGGTGGAGGGCTGGGGAGATAGCTCAGTAGAATAAGTGCTTGCCTGGCAAGTGCAAGGGCCTAGGTTCAATCCCTGGTCCCGCAAAAAAAAAAAAAAAAAAAAAAAGGTGAAGTAACATCCAGTATATAGTAGATGATAAATAAATCTTTAATACATGAATATATGTTTACAGATTATCATCTATTTTTTTTTATCAACATGAGAAGTCATTCTGCTAAGATATGGGGTATCCAGAAGCTCTACGATCAGGCATTTACAGAGGGCCATACCTAATGAATGTTAATGAGGAAACCCCATTCCCCCAGAGTCTATAATAAAACCATAGTAAAACATAAACATTGAGGCAGCATAGGACCAGCAAAACTTCCAAAACAACAGAGGCTACCTGTGAGATGTGAAAATGGCTGTACTTACTATTTAATAAGTACACAGAGATCACAAGTTACAGTGTTTTGTCTCTATTGGGCCATGAGGCAGGGTCTCTACTTTGAAAAGTCTGGCACTGCCAGCATGTTCTCCAATTATATCCCAAGTTCATAAAAATAGCTTAAAATATAAATCAGTATTTTCAAATCTTACAATTTATTGAAGTAATATACACTTGGCTACACTGCTTCAAATCCCACATGAATAACCATGCTCAGCCATAAGACTGCTGCATACTGTACAGGGAACCTACATATGTGTAGAAGCAACAGAAATACTTGTTTGTGGGGGCCTGGCGGGATGGCTCAGTGGTCTGAAGCGCCTGCTTGGGAAAGCTTGGGCGGCTTCAGGGACCGCGGTTCGATCCCCGGCACCACATGCTGTGCCAGCCCTGCCCTTGGGGCGGGCTGAGCCGGCCATAAAAATGAATGAATAAACAAACAAAGGTTCTGAAACAATAAATAAATAAATAAATAAATAAATAAAATTTTAAAAAAAAATACTTGTTTGTTTAAGGTACCCTGTTCAGAAAAAGAAAAAAAAAAAAAAAGGGTAGGATCATGATAGCCCTGTCATTCACCTAGTTTTCACTCAAAGATTTGATGACATTTAGGAGTCAGAGCTTATGCTGTGAAAAGATACATATAGCAATCTCTAAAATAAATAAAATAGACAAGTCTCAGAAGACGTTTCAAACACCAAAACCTGAGGAATAAATAAAATAAATACCTTGTTTATTAGAGAAAAAATTTGGATCTCGGTGAAAGTTAAGCCTATTTCTTAAATATGTGCAGAGCTGCTGCAAGCAGGATACTGACTGCAGAGCCAGGCGATGTTTTCCATCTCCTTCAAAGGCCAGTTTCAACAGAGACAACAGGCTCTGAAATGAACAGCAGTGCACATGATTAAGGGAACAAAGCACCCAACTTCAAAGAAGGATGTGGAGTTTACATAAGGGTAAGTCAACAATCAAAGGAAGTAAATTGCCAAATTTATAAGACATAAAAGATAAACATGAAAAAAAAAAAATGACTCAGCTAGCTAAATGTAGAAAAAAGGTCACTCACAATAAGATAATAAAATTTAAATACAACAGTCACTGTTTATGTCCAAAATCTGTTATATGAATATACATTCTGAGGGGCTCTCTCGACTTTAACGCCATCTTCTTAGCAGAAACCTCTGCGCCATGAGAGCCAAGTGGAGGAAGAAGCGAATGCGCAGACTGAAGCATAAAAGAAGAAAGATGAGACAGAGGTCCAAGTAAAATAGTTTGTACACCCATGGAGGCCAAAGGAACAGAAATAAAGAATGCTGGAGGCTGACATGGCTGGAACAGGTTTTGGACTGCGTGCTGTCTAGAACGTCTCAATGGATTAGAACTGCATTGCAATCTGATCACCAAGACCACCTCAAAGAGAGATCTACCGGGTTCAAACTAAGCAGTCCCCTGGTTTTTTGCCCTGGATCTCTGGCATTCTGGACTACTTCTGTTCTCGCTTTTGGCTGAGTGTAAAACGTGTACAATAAATCATCTCCTCTGTGTGAAAAAAAAAAAAAATGAATATACATTCTGAGGGAAAATAGGAATGATTCCCCATTCGGGACATTATATAATACAAAACTTAAAAGTTCATAACAAGTCCCTCTCTACTTAGACATTTAAATCCTTTTGTCCTATCTGGGAAAGCAACAACTTCTCTTCAGCTATCCTGTGCCCTATGGAGTCCACTCACTGCCACTCACTGATGTACACACTGGCTCTGGGAGCACAGTGCCCACCTTCTGTCATTACTAGAATTCTAGGTGTGCTATGGGTAACGGACTAAAGAAAAGAACCTGGCAACATTCTTCAGCATCCAGCATTATGCCTTAAATGTGTTAGATGCTCAGAAAGCTATGCTATTCTTACTGTAAATAAAGGCTACTGCTGCTAAGCCTTAATTCTCAAAGTTTGTTATATCCTTCAAGGGATCCATAAACTGTAATTCAAGATAGGTAAACTCAACTGCAGGTGTCAAATGCAAGTACTGTGATACTTGTTGGACGACCTACAAGCCCAAATAAGTAAAAGAATAAGTGGTTTAAATAGCCAAATACTGCATTTTTATATACATTAATGGACATTTTCTTCTGAAAAACTCAGTCTATGCAAAATTATGTTTCTGTAAAAATCTAAAACAACTAAGAAAGGCACCCACCTGAACAATTTTGGGTCTCTGCAGGAAAATCTCAGCAGGAAAATCTTGCATAATAACATCCTTCAATAGCTCACAGGTGTTCCAGATCAAAGTGTGATTACTACTTCTTAAGGAGCTAGAAAATATAGTGTTCACTTTTATAAAAGAGCTCAGCTATATCAAATTCAATGTAATCTAATGGCGTAACTATTAACAGTCCTTCAGGTCTCAGCTGAGAAACATTTGTAAGTCATTTCTCTAGTCAATACACAACTCTTAAGTGTTTTTCCAAAACACCTCTGTTGTACGGTGTAATTGCTTGTTGGCTTTGTGTCTGTCACTAAACCCTTCAGAAGAGCAGCAACTACATGATATGAAGCATTAAATGAACACTGAGATTATAAGAATGGTACAATTCTATTAACTAAGGGTATAAATACCAACCAATCAGAGAACCTAGCTGATTAGTAATAACTTACATCACAAAGAACTATACAAGATTCTAACCACAAGAAAAGAAGACTGAATAATAGGTTAAGACAAATAGGAATTCTATGGCTTTCTTTTTGAAATACTGAAATGTTTTATATATGCCCAACACTACTTTTCATACCAGTTAGTATAATTTCTAGACAAAAATGGGTAAAATTACTATCAAACTTACTGGCTAACAACAAACTGAAGACATTAGGCACTGTACCTTTCATTAGAGGACAGAACATGTCTGTCTGTAGTTGTTAGGGGTAACCAGGGAAATGTAGAAAACTTCAAACACTTCACAGTTTGATTTACTGTTAATGAAAAAGCAAAAGTTAAGATGGCAAACAATAAAAAGATGACAGATTCGCAATGCTAAGAGTGATGCTTTGCTATTAAAATAAAGCCTAAATAAAGTTTATGTCTTACCTATACCAAAAATATAATCAGCTGAAAATTTTTCCTTAACAGGACAAAAAACAGAACTCTTTTTTTTTTGTATCTTTAGGGAAGGGTCTCAGCAGAGTTTTCAGGGTCTCACTACTATACCAGACTCGTAATGATTCACCTAAATTGAACAAAACTTATTAAGAATTAGAAGAAGAGGATTAAACACAAGCCAATATTGAATAGCATTTAAAGTGTCAAACTTTTCCATTTTATCCTGTGGTTGACCAGATCATTAGGCACCAAGCACTAGTGATCTCAATCTCACTTACATGACTGTTTAAATACATGTAGCATAACATAAAATTTTACCATTTAATCTCTGTATTCTAAACCAATTTGAAGCAACTGAAACACTTAACCTGGTGCTAAAACTTTCAAATTTGACCATGAAATATCTTCAAGGAATGACAAAAAATATCCTGGGTTTTTTTTATTTACCAGATGAGCAAGTCTGGGCTGGCCAAATAGCTCAATGGTGCAGAGCCTGGGGTTCGATCCCCAGCCTGCTGAGCCAGCCCTGCCCTATGGCACACTGGGATAGCAATTGAGATTGGACGTGGTGGTGTGCACCTGTAATCTCAGCTCTTGGAAGGCTGTAAGCAGGCGGATCACTACGAGTCTGATAGACCCTTCCCTAAAATACAAACAAAAAAAGAGAGAACAGATGAGCAAGATTTACTTCCCACATAAACATACCGACTGGTTTAGGAGGCACTTTCATTTGCCGAAAATTAGATTTGTCTTGGGGAAAATACCCTGTTAAGATTTCAGGTTGTGACAATTCTAAAAAGAAGGAAAAAATTAAAAATTATCACAATGACACACAC
The DNA here is from genome assembly GCA_004027025.1 of Myocastor coypus. NCBI lineage: Eukaryota > Metazoa > Chordata > Mammalia > Rodentia > Myocastoridae > Myocastor > Myocastor coypus. The sequence continues at coordinate 105,419 of PVJA010000394.1, read as the reverse complement.
ACATATATGTATCACTGATACATTAATTACCAAAAGTAAAACTTGCTCTTTTAAAACAGCAATGTTAAATTTTTTTTTTCCCCCTCAGTAGTCTGTTCCTAAAAGGGAAAAAGTATCACTCTTCAATTTCTGATTGTGGGTTGTTTCCCTCTTTTACTACTAAGAAAATACAGTTCTTTGTTAGAATAGAAACACCCACAGTGTACATGAGGCATCTGCTGTAAAGCAGCACAGTGTCTACTCCAATTTCATAATTCCTAATCACCTCAATATTCAATAATATCTTTAAAAAGACATTAAAATTGTTGAAAACAAATCAATTACTATTCTTCATTACATTTGAACATATACCTGATTACATACTCACTTGCAATGAGAATAAGAATCAGAAAAAAAGCTAAAACTAAATTTCCTAACTTTGTGTGTAAAATATTCATAGCAGTAGTTCCTAACATGAACACAGATAACTAAAAATTAGTCCTAGCAGGCATGTTCAACCTGTGGCCTACAGGCTGTTTGCCCTTTTTAGAAGATGTTATAATAAAAAATTTTAAATAAAGGCAGTTTTGTCACTTACATACATTAACTATATTTTATATTTTATACATGGCTCAGGACAATTCTCTTGCATTCAACACAGCTCAGGAAAGCCAAGATTGGAAACCCATTGGAAACCCATGAATTCCTCTGACCTCACTAGCAAGGCATGAGATTGAAATGTCAAAATTTAAGACTCTGCTTCATTTGTGATGGCTCCAAAAATACAAAGTAACAGTCAAGTTTTAGAGCTAGACATAGGAGAGTGAGAATCAAAGCTCTACCAAAGTACTTGGTAAATTAAAGCTGTTCTACATTTCCACTTTCATCTACTAAATAAGACTAACAGCATTTCATTCAAAGTGCTGCTTTGACATTCAATAAGACAATGCATTTAAATCAATATTCAGTGCCCCATAATGAAACTCAATAAATGGCACCTGCTATGTTAGCAACAGTATCAACAGTTGGGCTGCTAGAACTGCAATGATACAAACACCATTTATCAGATTAAGCAATAAAAATGTTTTTAGAACTCAATCACATAAAATATCAGAGCATTTTTTTTCTTCAAATCAGTTCAAATGCCTTCACTGTGCAAGGTACTACACTGGGGATTACAATTAAATAACACCAACACTGTTTAACATTGTACTTAATATATGCTACATCCTATTCCTTACAATTCTAGGAAAAATATTTTCTTCCTTTTCTGTCAATTTTGGAATGAGAAGCTTGGAGAGAAGCCAATGTCACAAAACTAGGACCACAAGAAGAACTTAAATCCATGTGATTTTAACAAACATTGCACTGTGTATCACAGCCTATAAAATTTGTCTTACATCATTCTTACTGGTCTCCAAAGCAAAATTATGGGCTAGTGCACATGTCACTATGCCCCAGTAGGAAGAACAAGGTAAAATATGCAACTACATGCACTTGACATGTTTGACATATATTATTGCTCAAAAAAAAAAAAAAAAATGTGTATGGCTTCTTTTTTGGTTTTGTCTTGTGTTGAGGTGCTGGGGACTGAACCCATAGCCTTGTGCATAAGAACCAAGTATTCTACCCCTCAGTTATATCCCCAGTCTTTTTATTTTTTAATAAATTGCCCTGGCTGGCCTCCAATTTATCATCCTCCCACCTTAGACACCTGAGTAGCTGGAAGTACAGGAATATATGATCATATCCATCTAGAAATATGTCACTATAAATAAATCTGTCAAGCCAGTGACACAAAATCAAAGTTAGCAGCCTCTTTCTGGCCCAACCAAAAAAAAAAGCAATAAACACAAATATAAAGCCATGGTGATAGCTCAGAGGTCTAAGAACCTGCCTAGGCAAGTGCAAGGACCCATATCACACGCTGTGCTGTCCCCACCCCACCAAAACCAGGCAAGGTGGCATTCCACTGTAATCCCAGTATTGGGAGGCTGAACCAGGAGGATCACTGAGTCGAGGTTAAATAGTGTGACCCCACACCAAATACATTTAAAAAAAAAAAAATCAGTTGGGCATAGTGGCACATGACTGTAATCCCAGAACTCATAAGGCTGAGGCAGAAGGATCAAACTGAGCTGGAAGCCAGCCTGAGCTACATAATGAAACCCTGTCTCCAAAAGACAAGAAATTTTAAAAAAGAAAAGGTATCACCTTTTAAATAATATTAGAAGAGGAGGAATAAAGGTCAAAGTCATATAACAACACGAGAAAAATAAGTTTGGAGAGGATGAATATGTTTTTAAAATCTAATTCTTTTTTCTTTAAAATTAACCATTAGAACCAATATATTTCTATTTTAACAAATTACAAATTGATTTCAAAGAGTTACCTGTCTGATTGCTTTGGGAAGGGATAGCATACACTGCAGGAACTTCTGAAGGAAGTATAAAAAGTCCATCCAGAATGCCATCAATTTCAGCCTGTAAATCTGGTTCCACATTAGGCCGAAGCTTCGAAAAAAACTCTATAGCACCAAGGTCAATCAAATGCTGGACTGCTGGAGGATACTAAAACAAAAAGTGTAGGCTTGAGAATAACTACAAATGGAAAATTCTTCAAATAGCTATGTATTATCTTAATTACTCTTCTCTCGTTGCTGGGACAAATACCCGACAATCAAAATGAAGGAAAGGCTTATTTAGCTCAGTTACTGGAGGTTTCAGTCCATATTCGGCTGGCCCAAGGCTGAGTGGAACAGGGCAGATAACACCCAGTTCATAGTGGCAAAACAGCAATAAAATGGTGACAGAGACAACCAACCAAGGGAGCAGAAAGCAACAGCATCAGTCTGTATCTCTGTCTCTCTTTTAAATTCCATCAGTCTGTATCTCTGTCTCTTTTAAATTATATCAGGCTCTCTGCCTCGGCCTATCCACCTTAGGCTACACCCATAATCCCATTAGTACTTAGACCCATAATCCCATCAGTACTAAAACAAATAATCCCAAGGATCATGGATCAATTCTCAAACTCTAGATCAGTATTAAAACACATAATCCCAGGGATCATGAATCAAGTCTCAAATTCTAGAAGTCACCACCCAATGATTGCATGAGGCTTTGGGGGAGAGCTAGACATAAACCACAACGGGTATCAAAACATAAAATTATTTTTGGCATATCAAGTGTCTTTTTTGAAAAACTTCTTCACTGCCATACCCTAAACAACTTCCAAAAGCATGATGTAAATTTATAGAGAAACACATAAAACATGCAGCAGCACTGATGAAGAGACACACTAAACGAAAGAAATGCACACTATCAATTTCCACTCTTTATTAAATAAGTTTCTTTTTTCCACTGACACCTTATTATGCTCTCCTACCCGCAAGCCATAAAACACTAAAAAATAAGAGTCACTACAAAAGTAGCTACTTACAGACTGGACACGTTATACTTATATTTGACCCTGACAGCTACAAAGATACCATATAAATCTAAAAACCAGATATGAGAAAGAAATTTAACACATATGACATTCATTGATTTTAGTACGCTGTCTAAGGCTGACCGTTAGGGCTGATACATTGTGTCAACTCGAGAAGTTTAGAAAGTTAACTCACTGACTCAGCAGCAGGAGGCGAGGCCAGGAAGATGGTGGGCGGATAGCGGGTATACAATATGAGGGAGGAAGAGGCTTGCTTCCCCGGCACCTTCTGCTCTTGTTGCTTTTGCTGTCTTCTGCTGCACTGAATGGTTGCCCCGTGCCATGCCACTCTGCCTCAGAACCAGCTGATTATGGACTGAAATCTCCGCAAACCGTCAGCTTATTAAATGAAGCTTTCCTTTCTTAATTCCAAGCCATAAGTATTTTGGCTCGGCAACTAGACAAAAGTAACCCAAGACCAGGCACATGAAATTTTAACGTATAAATATCAGAAAATAAGGAAAACCAAAATCACAAATAGTAACCGCCAAAGACGATCCCACCATTCCTAACATAGAACAACTCAGAAACAGTTATGTTCTACTCCAAAGTACAGTGGACAACGTGAGATTGAAGCTCACACATAAAGAAAAAGTAATGGTAATATATATATATATATATATATATATATATATATATATATATATATATATATATCCAGATTAATCTAAATGCAACATCTTTTGTTTTTAAGAATTCTTTTCTAAACCCCATAGTTGAATTTTCAGTTAATGCATCTTGACTAAAAAATACTAGGCTGGTGATTATTTTCTATTTCAAAACGATCTTACCTTAACCAAACTATTCAACAGGTTTAGAACCTCCGCTTTCATTGGGACGGATGGGAAATTGAACCATTCCAGCAAGTGGAGGAAAAGCAGCCTTTCCTGGATTAGGTCCGCGTGGCAGATTAATTTGTGCTCCATCTTGCAGAGAATGCTCCTGAGAGCGCGCTCCCTGATCTCAGCCAGCTGGTGACCTGTCACAGAAGCACACCACAACGCGGGAATGTTTCCCCATTCCAACAAGATGTCTAAAACCCTTATGCTAAGGAATGTGGACAGGTTGGTGAAAGAAACAAAAAGCCAATTATTTCGCAGTTGGGCCGCCGACGCATCGGGCAGGTTACAGAAAGACTTGTGAGGTTACACAAAGAACGAAAAGGATCCCCGGAGTGCCCTGGAGAAGCAGTGACAAAAGAGGGTGCCTTTATGGCGAGACCTAGCCACGAACATGACCATGCCACGAACAGAGGAGCCCTCGGGTGAAGGGTGAAGGACAACTCAGACTCTACCGAGTTTCCTGATGAGTCCCGCCAGAACCATCTCGTCCCTTCAATCTGTGGGCGCCGGAGAATTAAACTGCCGCGCCACAAGGTTCGTCCACTGTTAATGTTCCCCGGAAACACGTCCAATGGAACAATCCGTTCCGTAAGGCCTCAGAATGGAGCATTTATGAACTCTTTCTGGCGCCTGCATCATCAGACAAGCTTGAGGAGTCCCTGTAGTTCACTCCCGAGACATCAGTGTCTGTTTTAAGAAAGCGAACGACTGAAAGCGCGGAGCTACAGTGGAATCCGCTTTGGTCGCTCTGCACGTCGGGAGTTGTAGTCCTCACTCTAGCCGTTCTCTGGCGCGACTTCCGCCCAGCTGCCTAGAATTCCGGCTTCCAAGCGCGGGCTCTAACGCGGGAAGGGTCCTCCGCCGCCTCCTCTCCTGAGAGAGTTTTAAGATCCTGCAAGCTCAGAGTGCATTCCAAGAACCTTACAGTTTAGAATGACACTTGGGCTTTCCTTGGGTAGAATTGTGCCGTCCTTCCTCTCCACCTCGCAGATTAGGTTATTCTTGAACTGTAGAATATGCATGTCAGGTCATTCAGCATTCCAGAGTATCTAAATTCAGGTATAAATAAGCCCCAAAAGGAAGGGTGGAGAAGGAAGTAGTGACAACGAAAGAGGGGTGAGAGAAAGGCCTTCAAAAGGAAACGCCAATTGTTCTGCAAGCCTGTTATCCCAGCACTCGGGAGGCTGAGCCAGGAGGATCAGTGAGTTCTAGACCAGCCTGGGCTACAAAAGTGAGCTCAAGGCCAGCCTGAGCTGCATACTGACACCCTCTCTCAAGATAAATAAATGAGTAGGTAAGTAAATAAATACCAATGTAGGTGTGTGAGACCGTGTCTACATGACACCAACGTCGACTTTTGCCCTTCCTGCTGTGTCGGTCTCTACAACCGGAAAAAATAAGCAATGGTAACGCAGCAATAACAAATTGGTAAGGAAATACACATTTTGGAGAGCATTTTGCCTCTGATCTTTTCAATTTCCCTGGGAAAGGAATGTCAAGACAAGTGCTCCCCTTCTAATTCTGCACAGCTTAAAAGCAAAGGAGTGCCCTTCCACAGCAACTAAGCCTTCAGTTGGCTATGCACAGATCTCACCTACTGACAGACTCCCTGACAGCTGGTTGTCTCTGGCCAGTGGGAGACACCAGTCAGAAATGGAAGAGCAGGAGGAGAGCACATTGGGATATTTAAGACTCCAAATGCCCAAAATTTAAAAACAGAGGTGCCCCCCACCTTCGAAGGTGAAGTTAGAAGACTTAATTTATGTTCTTAGTCCCCTTTGTGTGTGTGTAGGTGAAAGATGGAACAGGGCTTAACCAGCCAACATGGTAACTGGCTACATTCCTCCCCTCTCGGGAGACTGCTCCTGATGGAGAATGTACTAGTACAACAGAAAGTGGAGACTGTGGAGGCAGCGCTACCAGCCTACCAGCCCAGGTAGAGCTTATCCAGATGTCATAGATTTAGTTGCAGATTTAAAGGTCACACAAGTTTTTTGAATTTTTATTACTATCATCAACTGTACATTACAAAATTATTATAGTTGCCTCTGAGAGACAAGCAGCACTGCCCTGTTGTCAGGCACACCCAGTGTCCTAACTCAGCCCCAGTAAAAAATTAAGAGGGAAAAAGTTTCAGGAAAAGGAGACACTTCATCTGTGACGAGTAAAAGAAAGAGAAAGCAGAAGATAGATGGCTACCTGATAAGAAAAATCGGGGTAGGGGCCTCCAGAAAGATGGAGGACCCATGGGGACCTTTGTTGCCAGTTGCTTTTATAAGAGGAGGAAGTGGCCCCTCCAACTGGCCATAACTAGATTGGCTCCTGAGCACCTCTGGTCTCTTCTCATGGGCTGCATGTAGCTTTCTGTCTATTTACGTGTCCCACATTTTAAGGTCTTATTTAGTTATTATGTATTAAGATCAGGGTCTCACAACACAGATAGGACTAGTAATGATCCTCTAGTTTTCAGCCTCCCAAACCCTGAGATCACAGGCATGCACCACTACACCCAGTCTCAGTCACCTTCTCAGTGTGTCTCAGAGGCTGGTCTTCGGTGTATGCCCAATCTGGAGCTTTTAGTCTGCTGAACTATCCAGCTGGCCCTTAAGATCTTGTCTTTAAAGCAACTAGCTAGCTGGAAAGAAAATACCTTACTCATGGCAAGCTTAGAGCTGGTAAGGGAGCATGTAGACTCTATTAACTCTGTAATGATCCTAGAGTGAATAATATAGTGACACACACACAAAAAAATAATATAGTGACTCCAGTGAATATACATGTATAGATACAACTATAGGTTAGTGTTAGTACACAGTCTTAAAGTTAGCTCCTCTTTGTTTTTCCTTTATTTTATTGAAGGTTGGGGCCAGGGGGATAACTCAGGGGCACAAATGCTTGCCTGGCAAGTGCAAGGTCGTGAGTTTGATCCCTGGTTCCGCTAAAATAAAGTAAATGTTATATTGAAGGATGGAGACTTTTCTCTCCCACCTGTCAGCTCTTTTCTGATCTCCTTTTGCAAGACCCAAGGCCATTTGGTGTCTTTGTTTATCTAGTTTGTCTTTCTTTTTGAACCCTTGTCTTTGACCTGTTTCCCAAGGAACTGTTTCTAGTAGCTTGCTTTTAACTCGTTGTCATGACCAGCTCAAATACTTGGTGAAGCCCCATTCTATTTTCTCCTCTACAGACCCTGACCCTGAAGTATCACCCTTTACCTGAAATGCCTCAGCTGAGAAGTGTCTTGGGACTTCTTACTGTGGACTACTTGCCTATGCATGATGATATATATCTTGGGGAGAGGATCCAAATACAAGCAAAAATTCATTTATGTGTTGTGTACACCTCATACACAGAGACTAAAGCTAATTTTATACAAAATTTTGAGTTTTTGCATGAAAGTTGCCTGGTGTGCAATGTTCCCCTTGTGAGGCCATGTCATTATGCAAAATGCTTGATGTTTTTAATTTCAGGTTTTTTAATTAAATATATTCACTCTATTGTTTTTATTTTTTGTAGTGTTTATTATAGTAAAGGTCACTACTGTAAACCATTAAAGAATTTGGTCCATATCATTTTCCATTTGAGTTTTAAATATTTCACATTATTTTAGTAAGCTGTAGCTTTTATGTTGTACATAGTTTGTTTTTCCTAATCCTTGGATTATGATAGTTTTAAGTAACTAAAAAATAAAAATATTGTAGGTAAGTGTACTGATAAGTACATATTGGAACATTTAGTTACTACAGTAATTAAAACGTTCTGGTCTTTCTTTCATAAGATGAAAATTTACTGACATGAAGTCATTTAAGAATCTCTGGGATTTCTCTGTTATCCACAATGAGAGTATGAATAATCCCTTCTTTCTGCTCCCCGCTACTGACAGACTTTATATAACAGTCATGGTTCCCAACGTTGAAATGTGTTTCAGTGCCATCATCTACAAACTCACCCACTGTCTCCATTTTTTTACCTTTGCACCATACATCCACCGTGTCTTTTTCTAAAACAACTCTAAAGTCCTCACCATCCAAGTTCATTACCCATGTACTGGTAGTTTTTGATCTATTCTCCATGTACTTCTTGAGGTTTTTCCCATTAATTTCCAGAGAATATTCATAAGCAAAGCCACTGATAGCATCTATTTTTATGGTTGCTGTTGTCTTTGCAGCTCCAACACAGAAAGTTTCTTTGCCCACTAATTTGAACATCCATTCTTTTCTTATCTCTTCCTTTTCATCTATGTACACTACTCGTTTGCCTGTTGTGGTCCCATGCTCAAACTCAATCTTATACACTCCATCACTCAAAGCAACATCCCATACAGCTATGAAATCTGTCATTTTTTCCAGGCTCTAAGGAGAACACGTGCGGGCCCCAGCCTCCCACTGCGGGGCCTCCTGGTCCACATAGACGCATTTCTCCGCCTCCCCTGCCCCCACACACCCAGAACCTCGCGGGGCGAGCTGGTGCGGGGACCGGGTAAATTGTTTTTATAATTGGACAAAAAATAGCAAGACCTTTTAATTATATTCAAAATAAAGAAAGTGTCAATCATTTTCCTACTAGACTATTGATACAGCAGTCTCTCCTCAAAGAATGAACCTTCAACTTACTCTACTGTGCAAAAATACACATATTTGAGTGTATAATGATAATTTTATTTATTACCATTAATTTCTGATTGTATCCTTCAGGTTATTTTGCTGCTCCTTTTCAAATTTCTTTTTTTTTTTTTTTTTTTTTTTTTTTTCCTGTATTTTTTAGGGAAGGGCCTACAGGGTCTTCAAGGTCTCACTACTAAATCGGACTCCTAGTGATACGCCTGTTTACAGCCTCCTAAGAACTGGGATTACAAGTGTGCGCCACCACACCCAGTCTATATTGCTGGCTCAGCAGGCCCCTAGGGGTGGGGCCAGCACAGCTCAAACTTCTTGAGCTGCAGGCTCTGATACCTGATTTCATTGTTATTTAAATAAAGCAAATTTTAAATTCATGAATTTGAATATAAAAAGGCAATTATACGCAGCTAGGTTTATGTGTTAACTATTTTTATTATCAACTATTAGGAAACTGCCATTTTGGGTACTTCCTGTTTCACTTTGTTACATACATGATAGCTATTAATTTCTATATTTAATATATCACCTTCAGCAAGTGGTTCATTTATAATTTTTAACTTAAAGATCAAATATTTTTTAAGGTCAAATATTTTAAGTGATTCCTGAGACATTAGATAAATGGGCAATACACGTCTGTGTGAGTAGAAGGGGACTGCACACACATATGTGTACCTTTTGCACAGACACTAGCTCATAAAAACTTGCATTCAGTTTGTTAGATGTGGACGCATGCAATCAACCAGACCAGGCATTCTGATGAGAGAAGAAGATTTATTGGGGCCAGCAAGTGGACCAAGACAGCAGCAAACAAGGCAAAGCACAGGGTTAAGGCAGTGTTCGTGGGCTGGGACAGCTGAGGGAGAGCTAATCTTGGCAAGACTGACTGGTCTGTTGGAGACTTTTGATGTTTACAAAGGAGTTTCTATGGTTGCTTGCCCAGGTCAAAGTCAGGCAGGCTTGTTCTGTGGTTTTGGGTTTAGCTCTGTGTGGGGCCAAAGAGAAAAGACTTGGAAACAGGGTGCCTGGGAACCCAAGAGGGAAATGTTTGGGACACGGTGCCTGGGAAACTTTGAGTCCTGACCTATCAGAATTTCATGTGATGGGCTGGTGAGATGACTCAGTGGTCTAAAGTGCCTGCTTAGGAAAGCTTAGGCAACCACAGAGACCGAGATTCGATCCCCAGCACTATATGCTGCGCCATCCCATCCTCAGGCCAGGCTGAGCTGGCTATGAGAGAGAGAGAGAGAGAGAGAGAGAGAGAGAGAGAGAGAGAGAGAGAGAGAGAGAGAGAGAGAGAGAATTTCATGTAATGAGGAATGGTAATCATTCAGCTGGAGTGCATATATGGATCAGGAAAGAACTAAAGAGTAGAGACAATATTTGCTACTGTCAAAGCCATGTGACATTTTATAAAACATGTGGATCAAGAAGAACAGGCCAAATCCGACTATCTAATTATTTACTGATCCACACTGAATTCTGAATCTTCTTAGTCATACTGTTTAGTCACACCCGCCAACTGCTGGTAGTAATTGCCCCTATGAGGTCAGTGAGAGTAGATGAACATATCTAATTCATCAGGAAATAGTTATTCTTCTAAGAACACACATTACTATCTATAACAATATATTCTAAGAGAAAATGACTTGCTTTTTTCTCAAGAAAAATTCACTTTCACTTTTCTTCATATGTTAGAAATGAATTTTAGTCCTTGTGTATGTGCTTAGTATCTCTGTCAGTTGATAATCATGGGGGCTGGGGAGATAGCTCAGTAGAATAAGCACTTGCCTGGCAAGTGAAAGGCCCTGAGTTCACACCCCAGTACTACAAAAAAAAAAAAAAAAAAAAAAAAAAAAAAAAATTGCAAGTTAAAATATTTGGGCTGGGGAGATAACTCAACAGAATAAGCACTTGCCTGTAAAGTGCAAAGTCCTGAGTTCAATCCCTGGTACTACCAAAAAAAAAACCTCTGATAGTCATGGGCATCTCATAACACTTTCTGTTAATATTTGATCAATTTTAAATCTGTGGCTCTTAGCTGAAGTAGTTCATAAAACAAACTTTAGATGTAGGCAAGCATAGAACTAAAAACAATTTTACAACTTGCTACTTGCATAATTGTAAGTAAGCTGATTAGCTCAGTTACAAGGTGCAGAACTATTTCAAACAAGCGGGCTGCAGAGATTGTTCAGCAGCATAAGCACCTCCCAAGATCCTGAGTTGGATGTTGAGTATCGCCCTCCCAAAAGAGAAAGAAATGTTGGCTTATAAGCAAGCAAAAATGTAATATTATTCCATTCTAGAAACTGACTCAGATTTAGAGATTTAAAAAATATATTCTTAGCCGGGCGTGGTGGCTCACGCCTGTAATCCCAGCACTTGGGAGGCTGAGGCAGGAGGATCAGTGCAAGTTCGAGACCAGCCTGGGTCACAAAAGTGAGCTCAAGGCCAGCCTGAACTGCATAGCGAGACCCTGTCTCAAAAAGACAAAAAAAAAAAAAAATATATATATATATATATATATATACATATATATATATTCTTTTGGGACCAGGGAGATAGCTCAGGGGCACAAGTGCAAGGTCCTGAGTTTGATTCCTAGTTCTGGGTGAAAAATTATATATATATGTATATATATATATATATATATATATATATATATATATATATATATATATATATTCTCTTCTTCCATCTCTTGGCTTTGCTTTTCAGTGCATTTGTTTAGTTTTCTTGTTTTACAGGCAGGATTTGTTCATAATGTAAGGAAAGATGATGGCAGCTCATATTTCTATTCTTTCATAACAGCTTTACAAATGAAAGAAATTTTCCTCTCAGTATTAGAATATAAAATCCATGAATGATAAGAACCCACACAGAATCACTACTAGATCATTCACCACCCTAACTTTCTTGTTTACACACACACACACACACACACACACACACACACACAAAGTCACTTTAGGGCTGGAGAGATAGCACAATGGAATAAGTTCCTGCCTGGCAAGCACAAAGTCCTGAGTTAAATCCCTGGTACCACCAAAAAAAAAAAAAGTTACCTCTCTGGAGAGAGAGACAGGATAGTACAATTGCACCAAAACTACAGAAGGTGGGGAGAGAACTTCCCCAAGGAAAAATGATGCTGCTAAAACAAAATGATTAAAAATATTCTTAGGGATGGGAGTCAGAAAACCCTGATGTCTCTATATCTTCTACGCCTACTCAGTCACAAATAAAAATAAGTATTACTAACAGAAATTACAAGTAAGACTACTTAAAACTACAGGGCACAATTTAGAAAAAGTTTTATTCTAAGCACTTCCATAATTACCTGTAGTTACTACAAATATTAACACTTTAGCACAAAATGTGGAAATGTTGCCTCTTTCTAGGAATTAAATGCAATATCAGATCATATTTTAGTTCCACCTGCAAATATAACTAACTAGATATCTTCCCTTGTGAAGAGATCCCAGGCCACAGAATTGGTGAATAAGGATACTCCTGTGGTGTAGATTTGAGGAGCAGAAGTGCAGGCAGTGAATCTCTCAGTGGTGGTTTAACTAATGGATCTGTCTCTATTGGCCCCATGCATGGGTCTGCCAAGTCCCTACCAGGACAAATCAACATGACATGAGGATCTCATATCCAATGATGAGCTGCTCCTAGACTGACTTTGATCTTCTTCTCCCAGATTAACATGAACCTTTTCGATTTTCATTTTCACAGGTGCACCAAGCCTTCTCCCGTCAGTGTCTGCTAGCACATCATGCTACCCATACAAGCTCTTCCCTCAACTCAGCCAAATAAATTATTTTCCATCTCATCTTCTTCCCAGGGGTCTCAGCTTCTTGTTGGCAGCCCTCCTGCACTGAGCAATAAACATTTTCTTTGCTTTCCTCCTACTTCTCAAAAGAGGTGCCAGAGAAATGAACCTTACTTTGAGAACTCATGGCCAATTTTTAACACACAGCTAGACTGAACAAGTGTGGTGCTGGGTGTGGGAGGCCCACTTGAGGATTATTGCTAACACAGAGACAGAACTGAAGAGGAAGAAGCCACTGGGAATCTGTTAGGAGAATGTAGGAGGCTGTAGGAAGATGTTGGGGGCTGTTGGTTCTCTTGAAGGAGCTTGTCATACTGGCTTTCATGATGAACTGGACTGTTCTTATCAGAGGAGGAGCTTAAGACATCATTGTTGCTGAAAATGGCTATGGCTCACTCTGGGGGTGCTGTGGCTCTCACCTTGAGCATTGTTTTCTGGCTCTGGAGGAGAAGGTGAATCACATCTCAGTCTACTGGAAAAAGTTTGTCACATTGGCTTTCCTGATGGGAACTCAGCTTTCCTCATATGCAAGAATTAGAGACCCATTATTGCTGAAGATGATCATAGTATCTTTCTGGGAAGCTCTGGTTCTTACCTCGAATCATCTATTTCATTGATCTATTTCAGATCCTTCATCCTGCTAGCCTAGATCCTTCATCCCATTGGCACAGACTTTCTAGTTTTCACAACTGAATTTTGGCCCTTCACAACAGACATCCATGAAACAGACCTGCATGAGACATTGTCATGGTTTCTAGGCCTCCAGTATGACTTTTGGGAGGCATTGCTATTGACTCTAGGTCTTCAGCTGGACTCATGCAGGACATTCCCATGGGATCCAAGCCCTCAGCTGCATTCTTTCACATTTGGTGTGTGGACAGATTTCCTGTACTCTTGGTATGATGCATTATTAAAATAATGTTATAAAATGTATGTCCTGGGATACGTAGAAAGGTCGTGAACGAAAGCAAAACTGCACAGGAAATACTTCAAAGAATCAAAAACTGGAATCTCATCTTTAAAGAAGTAACTACTTCAAAGTAGATTTCCAACAGAGTAAAAAGAAAACCCATAAACTGGGAAAAAATTGTAGCCAACTATCCCTCTGACAAAGGCCTGCTATCTAGAACATATAAAGAATATATATGTCCTACATAAAGAACACCCCCACCCCAATTCAAGGATCAGTCCAAAAATGGGCATCTGAAATGAATGTACATTTCTCAGAGGAAGAAATTCCAAAGGCAAGAAATAGAGGAAAAAACTGATCATTCAAGAAATGAAAATTGAAAAAAGAAAAAAAATGCAAATTAAAACAACACTGAGATTCCATCTCACCCCAGAAAGAATGGCTAACATCAAGACATCAGCCAATAACAAACGCTGAAGAGGCTGTAAAGAAAAAGGAACTCTTCACTGTTGATGGGAGGGCAGACTGATACAACCACTATAGAAATCAGAGTGGAGATTTCTTAAAAAGCTCAGATTAGAGATCCCCTTCAAGCCAGCTATCCACTTCCTGGATATTTTTTCCAGAAGAACTGAAAACTTCATACCAGATGCCCATCAAGTGAGGAATGGATAAAGATGTGGCATTTATATACAATGGACTATTTCTCAGTTACAAAGCAGAATAAATTTGAGTCTTTTGTCAGTTAATGGATGCAACTAGAGAACATACTTCTAAGTGAAATCAGACGTACATCCACAAACATCATATTGTCTCCTTAGTGTGAGAATCTGAAAGAGTAAATGGAATCTGAAGACACTCAGAAAAGGGAATGAACTTACTCAAAAGGAAAGAGTTACTGAGATGAGGGGAAGGATGAGAGGGGGTGGGGGAAAGAGACTTATCTATACATGTAAGCAGGATAGCTTGGACAACTACTGTGCATTTCTGCTGGTCTATGGAAAAAATCATAATATTGTTTTGTCTCCTTTTTCCACGTGCTTGTACTTTTTCTGTTAATTTCTTAGGCATTTCTTTTTTTCTTCCAATTTTACATGCATATATCTGGTAATATGAATAACTAGTTGGCAGACAGCACTATGTATTGCAACAAATTGTAATATGTAATTGTGAAATTCATATTACTTTATTAAGCAAAATCTGTATCACTTGAATTTTTTTAAATTCTAATTTGTACTCTTTTTAAAAAGTAAAAAAAAAAAAATGTGTGCTGTCTATTGTATTGTTTCCCTTGAAAAATTCCAAACTATGGCAACCACTTATTTTTGCAGTCATCTTCAGCAAAAGAGAAGAAATGTTCTGGATCTCGTTTTTCCTTTTGTTTCTCATACAGAACACATTTCATGAGTAAGGGACAAATTCTTTTTTTTTTTTTTTTTTTTTTTTTAATGTATTTGCTGCAGGGTCTCACTCAAACCTTGAACTCCTAGTGATCCTCCTGTTTTCAGCCTCCCCAGCACTGGGATTACAGTCATGTGCTACTATGCCCAGACTCTATGGCTAGCTAAGTGTGCCTGATGTTGGGCCCGGCATGGCCATGTGGTGCAGTCTCTGCACTTGCGTAATCAGGCGCTTAGTCTGCTGAGCTATCTTGTCAGCCTGAGAAATTCTTCTATAATACATTTTACATTAATTAGGATCTTTATTTATAAAAGCAACACTAAAAAAACAAACAAAAAAAACAGGCTCCCTAAACACAGGGGAGTCAAATCAACAGACGTGAGGATGTGAGAAAGTTATTCATTGTCCCCATAGCAGGCATGCGTTCCAGGTATCTTCTAATAAGTCACTTGGTGCCAATCTGCCTTATCTAAAAATAAAGATCATTATTCATTAATGATGCTCATCTATAAAAAAGAAAAATGGTTGAGATCCAAGATCTCATCTTCCACTTATGAATTTTTCTAATCATATGCCATTACTTGATACTATGAATTCCTATAACATTTAATTTTTAAAAAGATCATGAAATTTGAATTTATCTTCCCAATATCAAAATAGAAAGTTGATGAATATTTTATGCCATTTTAGAGTAGAAAGATTGAAATGAAGAATCTCCACATTTCAATTCAGAGAGCATGGCAACATGAGTTTGAGCTCTGCGTGCTTAGCACAAGTAATATAGCAATGATTAATTATGGAAGTAGAAGAGGTAAGGATTCTGTCTCACCACATCAGTGAAGCAATGGACTCGAAACTTTATCCTGGCTAACTAGACAAAAACAAAATGAAAGAAGGGTTACATAGACTAGCAGCAAATCCATTTCTCTTTGAAACTGACATGGATAGACAGAGAGAAATTCTACAGAATCCACAAAGCCATTACAAAAGCAGAGACTTCATAAGGCTGCTGAATACAACACGAAGGTACAAATCAACTTTGTTTATATATAATATGAACAAATGACATAAAAGTTAAATTAGAGAAACAAATTCATCCTCAAGGAGAAGAGTGGCATAAGATCAGGAATAGTGAATAGCTCATGTCTGTAAGCCTAGAGCCCTTTGTAGAAGAGGCAGGAGGATGAAGAATTCAAGCATAGGCTGGGTAACTTAGAAACTTAGGCCCTGTCACAATAGAAAAAAAGTGGAAGTCAGCTGGATTGTATCTCAGTGGGGAGCTTTGAATTCAATCCCTAGTACCAAAGGGGGAGAAACAAGCATAACCAGAAAAAAAAAAAATAACACATTGATGAAAGCTTACAGTGAAAGCTACAGAACATCACTGAAAGAAATTAAACAACACAGGTAATTAGAAAGATAACCTGTGTCACAGACTGGAATATTTGATATTTTTGAGATACAAATTTTTTTTTTGTCTTTTTGAGACAGGGTCTCAAAAATGCAGTTCAGGCTGGCCTTGAGCTCACTTTTATAGCCCAGGCTGATCTCGAACTCGCATCGATCCTCCTGCCTCAGCCTCCCGAGTGCTGGGATTACAGGCGTGCGCCACCACGCCCGGCTTTTAAGATACAAATATTGAATAACAGATTTAAATATGTATAAAATGCACAACTGCCTGTGTAGTAGAAATTAATAAACTCAGCACACAAGAAACTGAGGCAAGAGGATAGCCCTGAGTTTGAGGCCAGCCTAAAACATGTAGTGAGTTCAAGTCAACTGTGCACTCCACAGCAAGACCTTATCTTAAAAAAAAAAAAAAAAAAAACTGTAGCAAAAATTATCAAGTGTACAGTAATATTCAGATGTTCATATTATGACCAGAACAAAACTGTACGGCTTGCATGTCAGAATTTCAAAATTTATTAAAAAGCAATGCTAGTTAAACTATATGACATTGGTGTAAGGACAAACATACAGATCAATAAAATATAATTGAAGGAGCAGAAATAAACATTATTATATCAATTGGCTGTTAATATATCAAGATGATTGTTGGGAAAGAGTGACCTTTCCAGAAATAAGATAAATAAATGTACTATTTTTCCACATGGGAAATCATTGATTTTGATTCATACCTTAAATCATATGGAAAACAAACTCAGTATTAACAAAAGCCCTAAATGTAAGAGATAAACCAAAACTACTTAAGAAAAAGACACAAGCATAAATTTTTATAATTATATATTAATCAGTGATTTCCTACATATAATATCAAAACCCTAACCAAAATACATGAATTAAACATCTACTTAAAAACAATTTTGATTGAGGACATTATTAAAAAATGAAAATGGGGGAGACGAAAAATGAAAATGTAACCTACAGAACAAGAGAAAATATTTGCAAATCACATAGATAGTGAAGATCAAGTATCCAGAATTAATATGTCCAATTTTTCTGCTTTATTTTTTTTGGTACCGGAGAACAAACTCAGTATGTTGCACTTGTCAAGCAGGTGCTTACATTGCTGATCTATCTCCCTGCCCCTAGAATTAACTTTGAAAAACTTTTAAACTCAACATTAAAAAGACAAAACAATAATGCAAATTTTTTAAAAAAGCGAAAAACGTGAGCATACGCTTCTTCAAAAAGGATATTTAAGTGGACAACATATAAAAAGTCCTCAACTTCATTAGTTATCAAAGAAATACAAATTTAAGATTCTAGAATGAGCTATCACTTCAAGTGTATTACAGTTGCAATAAAGAAGAGGAAATGTAGCATTGCTGGGTGAGGATAAACTGAAATTGGAAATTTCATGCATTCCTTTGGGGAACTGAAAGTGGCACAGCACTGTGGAAAATAGTGTGAAGGTTTCCCGATAAATTAAACATAGAATTAACAAAATACCAAGCCATCCTTCTAGGTATACAATAGTTTTATCTATAATTTGCTTTCCTTGGTTTTGGTTTACAGTCAGCTATAGTTCAAAAATACACATAGAAAAGACAAAATAGTTATAGATTTTAAATTGCATACTGTTACTAATAACACACTGTTATGGTTTATGTCTAGTTGTCCCCCCAAGGCCTCATGCAATCATGGGTCAGGGACTTCTAGAGTTTGAGACTTGCCTCATGAACCCTGGGATTATATGTTTTAGTACTGATGAGATTATGGGTCTGAGTACTTCTGAGAGTATGGGTATAGCCTTAGGTGGATAGGCTGAGGTGGAGAGCTTGAATGTAATACAGAGACAGACTAGAGTTGTTGCTCTCTGCTTCCCTGATTATTCTGTTGCCTTTGTTGCCATTGTTGCTGTTCCGCCACCATAAACTGTTGCTCTCTGCTATGTTCCACTCAGCCTTGGAGGCGGCTGAATATGGACTGAAACCTCCAGTAACTGTGAGCTAAATAAACCTTTCCTTCCTTCATTTTGAATGTCGGGTATTTGTCCCAGCAACGAGTAAAAAGTAACACACACACACACACACACACACACACACACTAAAAACCAATGTCCTGCTCCATTTTACCTAAGATGTGAATTGCACCTGCATTCAATGTATCCATGCTGTGAATGCTACCTGCCCTTTAGTCACTCATTAGCTCTCTTGGTTATCAGATTGACTATTGTGGGGACACAGTGTTTATGCTTGAGTAACCTTTATGTAGTAACCTGACTGAATGGCAACAGGTATGTCACTCACTTTGCTCCATTTCATCACTTAGATATTTCCTCATCCCATATCAACAACAGAAGAAAGATGATAAATACAATGAAATTTTGAGAGACCACATTCATATAACTTCACTGCAGTGTGTTTCTATGATTATTGATTTCTTTACTAGTTACTATTATTGATCTTTTACATAAAATATGTAAATTAAATAATTTATGAGTTAAATCTTAATATAATTATTTATAAGTAACCCAAGTGTACATGGAAATCTATACACAATATAAGTTTTAGTTCTATCTGATTCAAGAAAGCCACTGAGCATCTTAGGACACACTTCCTGAACATAAAGGCACTACTGGGACTGGGGAGATAGCTCAGCAGAATAAGTACTTTCCTGGCAAGTGCAAGGGCCTGAGTACAATCCCTGGTTCCAACAAAAAGAAGAAGAAGAAGAAGAAGAAGAAGAAGAAGAAGAAGAAGAAGAAGAAGAAGAAGAAGAAGAAGAAGAAGAAGAAGAAGAAGAAGAAGAAGAAGAGGAAGAAGAAGAGGAAGAAGAAGAAGAGAAGAAGAAGAAGAAGAAGAAGAAGAAGAAGAAGAAGAAGAAGAAGAAGAAGAAGAAGAAGAAGAAGAAGAAGAAGAAGAAGAAGAAGAAGAAGAAGAAGAAAAAAAAAAGAAGAAGAAGAAGAAGAAGAAGAAGAAGAAGAAGAAGAAGAAGAAGAAGAAGAAGAAGAAGAAGAAGAAGAAGAAGAAGAAGAAGAAGAAGAAGAAGGCGGCACTGTTAGCTAGGTGTGGTGTCTCACGCCTATAATTCTAGCACTGATGAAGTTAAGGCAAGATGGTCATTACAAGTTCAAGACCAGCCTGGGCTACAAAGTAAGCTCAAGGCCAGCCTCAACTGCGTAATGAGACCCTGTCTCAAAAAAACAAAAAACAACAAAAACACAATTGTGTACTCCAAAGAAATAAAGGTGTACTCCAAAGAAATAAAGGCAGGTAGGGGCTGGGGAGATAGCTCTGTGGCACAAGTGCCTGCCTGGCAAGTGCAAGGTCCTGAGTTTGAACCTCCATCCTGCCAAAAACAAAAACAAACAAACAACAACAAAAAAAGAAAGAAAGGCAGGTGTTCAAACAAAAACTTGCCCATAAATGTTCATAACAACATTGTTTATGAAAGTGAAAACAGCATCCCTAAGAGGAGAAATTGATATCTAAAATGTGGATTATATATACAATGAAATATTGTTCAGTCTTAGGAAGAAATAAAATATCACGTGACACTACATAGATTAAACTTAAAAACGTTATATAAATAGAAGAAAAACTCAAAAAAAAAGAAAAAAAAAGAAAAAATAGAAGAAAAACTCATAAAGTTGACCTGTTCTATGATTCCATTGATATTCTACTCAGATTGTCATACCAGCTATGAAAAGTCTTAAGCTAAAGAAGTGTATTTTCGCACAGTCCTGGAAGCTGAGAATTTCGAGATGAAAGTGCCAAAAATAAATATTTTTTGAGGGCTCTATTCTTGGTCTCCACGTAGCACCTGGTGACTCCTCACATAAGAACATGAGTCTTACAGGATTATTGCTCTGCTTCTATGATCTCATTTAACATAAATGCCTTTGTGCTGGCTATACCTCAGGGCATGGCACTGTGCAGCAC
Source organism: Myocastor coypus (assembly GCA_004027025.1). Taxonomy (NCBI): domain Eukaryota; kingdom Metazoa; phylum Chordata; class Mammalia; order Rodentia; family Myocastoridae; genus Myocastor; species Myocastor coypus. The sequence goes on along the minus strand of PVJA010000394.1, from coordinate 85,005 downwards.
TACTGGGGATTAGGACTTCAACATGTGAGTTGGGGTAGGACACACATCACTAGTCTGATGAAGGTGTTAGGCCCCCTTGTAAAAGACAGAGTGGCTGAGTATGGCTGAAGTAGTTTCCACATCAGAGAGAGAAAACAGGGAAACAAACCTTCCTGATACAAGCAAAAGAAACAAACACCCAGGATTCTATGAAAGAAAGTAAAGGACTTTTAGATTGAGACTACAGTACCCTGGAAGAGAAGTTTGATGAGAAAATGGAAAATGAAAGAAACTTGTTCTTGGGTAGGAAGAAGCAATATAGTGAAAATGAGCAATTTCCAAGTTTGTCATTTAGATTTAAAGCAATTCTGATAAAAAAATACCAAGAGCATACCTCTCTGAATTAGAGAAAACAAGCCAAAAATGCAGTTGGCATCGTAAGGGACCTAGAATAGCAAAAGCAACTCTGGGCAACGAAGGCAAAACAAGAGTCATCACAACCTCTGACTTGAAATTATACTACAAAGCTACAGAGATGAAAATAATATGACACTGGCAAAATAATAATAATAATAATAATAATAATAATAATAACTGTAATAATCTGAGGTTCAGTGAAACAGACTAGAAGGGGTAGAAACAACTCTATAAGAACATAATCAGTTGTTGTAAGCCTGAGCTACATAGGGAATCCAAGGCCAGTCTGAACTACACAAGATCCTATCTCAAGCAAACACCGCTATTGGTAGCAATCAGAGCCAGGACTTAACATCTTTTGGCAAAGTTTTGCCAGAGATCACTTTAGAATCTGGTTGGCTTTCTGTATTTTTCCAGAAGATGGAGATCACCAAGTGAAATGGAGGTAGTACTATATTCCTAAGGCCTTTGCCACTCCAAGTTATTTGGGAAGCAAATGAAAGTCTGTTGTCACTCTAGAGAGACTAGGATAGTCCAAACATGGGGAATATCTCTCTTTAATTTATCTACCTTTAAACAGAGAAGAAATCCAGCGGAAGGCAATAGTCAGAGTGTGCTCTTGGGCCCAAAGGAGGTCAAGTTAACAGAGCCAGTGTGGTATGCCACTTGTATTCTGCCCATGCCCACTGCACAGGGTAAGCATGGGCTTGGCAGCCTCAGAAAGTAGGCACACGTAGGGACAGCGTCTTTCTGCCACCAATGCCAATGCATCCCCACCCAGCTATCCCCAGTGCTGCTTGGCCCATGACATTTGGGGAGGTCACAATATGAGCCTGCTGAGCTCAACCAGCACTAGCACCAGCACCAGTAACATTCAGCTTGTCCAGCACTGGGCCCAGTTAAAAGCCTTGAACATTTTTTAAATGGACAAAATTTTCTCTTCAGCCAAGGTTAGATGGTCACACTCTCCAGGAAGAGGCCCCAGTGGGCATCACTCACTTGCTCCTCTTGCCTATGCTCTGTTCAATCCCTCCGCAAGTCACAGGAGTTCCTGAAATGCTCGCATATTTCTTTTTCTTTCATGTAACAAGAAAGAGGTCCCCCTCTCTTTCCCTCCACAAACCCACATGATCCCTAAAATCAGAAGCATAGCTCTTGGCCAGTTACAGGAAGAAAGAAAAAAGAAGGAAGGAAAGAAAGAAAGAAAGAAAGAAAGAAAAGAAGGAAGGAAGGAAAATGGCCGGTGACACAAACTCACATAATAGTCATTTAGCAAGAAAAGATGGTGTGGCAATTGATCGTGTGGCAAGGCAACGTGGTGGTACCTGGAGCCAAAACAGGCAAATGTGATAGAGAAAGGTCATTTGTAAACTAGAGTAAGGAGAAAGTAGGCTAATATCCAAAAATGATAGCAAAATATAATAAACAAATGCATGAAGAAGATTCCACATGGCTGAGTAGAGGAGGAAAGACAGGAGTACTCAGAGAAAAATCAAATAAAAATACAGTACTTAGAAGAAAAAGAGGTTCATACATCCTGATTCCAATATCAATGTGAAACAAGAGGCTTATAGATCAAACAAAATAGCCGGGCGTGGTGGCACACACCTGTAATCCCAGCACTTGGGAGGCTGAGGCAGGAGGATTGGTGTGAGTTCGACACCAGCCTGGGCTACAAAAGTGAGCTCAAGGCCAGCCTGAACTGCATAGCGAGACCTTGTCCCAAAAAGACAAAAAAAAAAAAAAAAGAAAGAAAGAAAAAAAGAAAAAATAGATCAAACAAAATATAGGTGTAGGAGTCTATAAAAAGGCACAGCATTTCACAGGGCTGCCTGTGGTACCCACTCCTTCATGCAGAGCAAGAACTGACATTATAGGAAGCTCTCAAAAATCTGATGGCATGACAGATAGTTAAGTTATTTAGAAACACTAGGCATTCAGATAAGCTGGGCCCTCAAGAGGTCAGTGCAGAAGACAATTGTGACTGGAGGCTTATTCAGTAGAGGCCAAATCTCAGGACACAGAGGAATGACTAGACCCATATACATCTCCTAGGGATGAAGAGCAATTACTGGTATACTAAATAGGGATCAGTCATCCTTGGTGGAGGACCCACCTCTTCTCAGAAAGCCACTATTCCTCCCATGTGTTCTTGCTGCATGACTTGCTTCCCCATTTGATCCTTATTTGATCCCCATTTAATCAATATTACCAGGTGACCATACTTGTTGTAATCTTATTGGTTTATTGTGGCTTATCCGACTTCACACCCATCTTGTGGCTTCCCATTGGGTCAATATTACCTAAATGACTGTACTTGTAGTCTTATTAGATGACTATTGTTTTGTCCCACTTTGAACCCCTCAGTCAAGCCAAATGGGATACACTTGGGGCATATGCTCCTCACCTCTTTTACCCTCCTAGTAACAGAGAACGTTGAGGCCTGACAACCTAATTACACAAGGGTGAGAAACCAACAGGCTACTGCTCACATTGCCCACCAGTTTGCTCTCAGACTATGAGAAGATAAAAAACAACTGTGAGCTGCATAGGGAACCATCAGTACTGAACTCATGTTCCCAGCTCATGAGCGAGAGGGTCGCATCAAGGGTGAGCATGTCCAGAGTCCTCAAGGGACGCTTGCTTCAGCAAAACAAATATAGAGTCCTCCAGGGAGAGACACACAAGTGGAGCAAAGCAGCAAATGCTGCACACTACAGTAGCTAGCTAGAAACAATGCTGAGAGAAGGTCACAAGTCTGACTGCAGCACTCCCCACCCCTTGACCTGCTCCAAGTGATGTGAGAGAGGAGAGAGAGATACCCGTGGAATGGAACAGAGAAGGCTGTGCAAGCGCTGGGAGGGGCCTGCTGCATAAAAAGCTTCGAGCAGCCTAGGGGTGTCTTTGTCTCAGGGCTCCCAGTATTCAAAGCCCACAGCAACTGGGTAAGTGGCAGTTTCAAAGACACACAGGGTGAGGAGACTTGGTCAGTGTCTTAGTTACTTTTTACTTGTTGCTGGGACAAATACCCAACACCCAAAATGAAGGCAGGAAAGGTTTATTTACCTCACAGTTACTGGAGGTTTCAGTCCATACTTGCCTGGCTCCAAGGCAGAGAGGCACATGGCAGAGAGCAGCAGTTCATGGCGGCAGAACAGCAACAATGGCAACAGAGGCAACAGAACAACCAGGGAGCAGAGAGCAACAGCCTTCACTGCAACAGAGCAACAGCACTAGTCTGTCTCTCTGTCTCTCTTTATATTACATTCAGGCTCTCTGTCTTAACTATTGTCTCAGGCCACACCCATAGTCTCAGCAGTACTCAGACCATAATCCCAACAGTGGTAATACACATAATCCCAGTGGATCATCATTCAAGTCTCAAACTCTAGATCAGTACTAAAATACATAATCCCAGTGACTCATGAGTCAAGTCTCAATCTATAGAAGTCTCTGCCCCATGACTGCATGAGGCTTTGAGGGAACAACTAGACATAGACCATAATAGTCAGGCTTCTTGGGTACACACAGAGAGATGCTGGTCCCAGAGTTGGGAGCCAAGATCACTCTGAGAGTCTGTGGAGCTGAAAAGCAGCACTGGTGCAGCACAGATATCAGCTCACAGACATTACCACACAACTGTGAACAACAGAGAACAGCTGAAGGCATACTGTCCAGAAAAGGTCATCTCTTTCTTGATTGTTTGGGCTTTTATTTTATTGTTGCCTTGTTCCTTGTTATCTTCTCTTGTTTTTTGATTTTTAATTTTTTTTTTTTTTTGTGAATGAGCATTGCAAATAATTTCTCTGCTTTGCTTTGAACTTCTTTTACTTTTGCCATCATTCTCTCTCTCCTGTCTGCTATTCCAGTTCAAGGAAGCACCGGTAACAATGCTTTGTGCTTCAGTCCTGCTTCTAGTATCTTTCTCTTCACTTATTTCTCTGGTTTCCCCTTTCTCTTAGTCACCTGCTCCAGGGTAAGGTCACTTTACTAAGGAAAAAAATCACCACAAGCAAGTTCATGGTTTGTATTAGATTCTAATATGTAACTATGGATTTTACTTTTATGATTAGTGGTACCAAATTAATATTTACCACAGTTAGTTTCTAGCTATGTTTGATGATATCACTATTGCTAGTTGTAATATTTTAACCAGAGAGTCATATTTATTGTTATTAGTTGTTCTCCACTTATTCTTTGGAGTCATAATAATGACCATTGTCTAGTACCAAATGACTGGGTTCTGGGCCAGAGAGACAGCAACTTCTCATCACTAGTAAATTGGTAAGGTAGAATCTCAGCACAGATACAAAGGGCAAGAGCCAGCTGTATCTAGAAGACATCTCTGAAAAATAACCTTTTAGGAGGCCTAATCATTTCCTAAGGAGACCTCAGTGCTAGTGATAATGTTATATCTCATAAGCAGTTTTCAAGCATCAACACACATAATAACATTTTTTTAAAAGAAAATGACAAAAAATGACACATAATAACATTTTTTAAAAAGAAAATGACAAAAAAAGAAAAGAAAATGGCAAGATACATAAGCAAGTTGTAATCCAAGACTTTTAGTCCATCAAGGGCAAATACAGGAAAAAAAGGAAATGGAAAAAGTCAGAAGCAATGCACTTGAATTTTGTCAAAGAGACAACAAAAGTAACAAAACAGACAAATGATGCTGTAGAAAAAATAAGATCAGAAATAATCTCTCAGGTAAAAGAGATGATGGTGAGAATGAAGAATTTAGCTAGTGAATCTAGAGTAGACACAGATTAAAAAAATAAGGGCTTAGCAAAATCATGGATACCATGAATGTCCAATATAAGAAAGAAATGGAACCATTGGATTATTATTATTATTGGTTTTTTTTTTTTTTTTTTTGGCTGCCTCAAGGGTGGGTCTGGGATCAATTCGCTGTCCCCTATGCCTGACTGGGATTGGTGGTATAAGCACTTAAACCACTGCACTAACCCCAAAACCTCCTAGGAAATGGAATCATTGGAACAGATTCAAAAATATACCCTGAAGATTAAAAGATGATGTGACATGTTAACACAGTGAATTACTACTCTGCTACAAAGCATAAATTTGAGACACCTATAAGTATGCTTAAATAGCACATTATTTCTCTTCTGTGAGAAACTGAAAGTGTTAATAAGAATCAAAATGCATAACAGATACTGTGAAATGTGAAGAAACTCCTCAAATTGAAAAAGAAAAAGGAAGGGCTGGAGAAATAGCTAGGCAGTCAAAGTGCCTGTCTGGTAAGCACAAGGTCCTGAGTTTGATCCCCAGTACACCATGTTGTCCTCGGCCCTGGAGTCCATGCCATGCTGGCCCCGAAATCCTGGGTACACCACACCGGGTCCATAACCGAGCATGGTGGCACACATCTATAATCCTAGAGCCAGGGAGAATCACAAGAGTCTGAACTGTGAAATAAATAAATACATACATACATACATACATACATATATACATACTGAAACCAGCAGTGCCTAATTGGTTGAATTTACACCTTTTTATGGTTTATGTCTAGTTGCCCCCTGCCAAAAGCCTCATGCAACCTTGGAACAGGGAATTCTATAGATTGAGATTTGACTCATGAGTCATTGGGATTATGTGTTTTAGTACTGATGAAATTATGGGTCTGAGTACTGCTGGGAATTATAGGTGTGGCCCGAGGTGGATAGGCTAAGGCAGAGAACCTGATGTAATTTAAAGAGAGACAGATAGACAGACTAGTGCTATTGCTGTCTGCTGCCCTGCTTGGTTGATTGCCGCGATTGTTGCTGTTCCACCACCATGAACTGGATGCTTTCTGCCCCGTTCCACTCAGCCTTGGGCCAGCCAAATATGGACTAAAACCTCCACAAACTGTGAGCTAACTAAACCTTTCCTTCCTTCACTTTGGGTGTCGGGTATTTGTCCCAGCAACAAGTAAAAAGTAACTAAAACACGCCCTGACAATATATACTGATATCGGTGAACCAAGCAAATACAATGAGGATGTGGAATGCCTACCAGTATGGTCTTCTAATTATGTGGTGCTTCTAATGTACCATCACTCATTGCTATACTCTTTCTCAAGTAAATGTTTGCTTAAAACTAAAAAAAAGAGAGAGAAAAAGCTGATAGAATATGAAACAGGGGAAAAAAGCCATGGAAATGTGATGCTACAAGTTTGTAAATAATTAAGTTCAAAACTATCTGTGTAACAATGTGTATTTGTTCTTTGTTTTGCATTTTATAGGGGTTTTAAAGTTTAGAATATCAATACTTTGTGGAAAATACCTGTTTCATAGTATGTCTAAGACATCTGATATTCAGAAAGATAACAATGTTAAGCTCAAGTGCCTAAGTTATAGGGAATAATATCATTAAGCTTCTCTTTTGGATGGTTAACAACTTAAGTTGGCAGTTCAAACAATTAGAGAAAAAGAAGGGATACAAGTATAGCCAATATTTCGGTTCTAGCCCTTCAAAGTCAGGGAGAACACAGGACATAAAAGAACCTGTACTGTAACAGCATGTAACTCAGTGGAATCTCAAATTTCCTGTTCAAGGAGATTTGGATCCACAGAGAAAAGTGATCTATGATATACAGTGTGCCTCAGGAGAGTCACGTAGAGAGAAAATGTTCTCTCAGGATGCCACAGAGAGCAACATGATCAAGCATTGGCCATGATTCATCCAGATGGCTGACACTGACAAAAGTGTTGCAAATCACAGTACATGGTTTCAGGGCAAATCGCGAGAGAACCTGACTGACCTTGTAAGATACAAAGGTTACATATTCTTCATAACAGGTCTTGCTTTATCTTGGTCTTAACCATCCAGCAGAAAAGTCTAGTCACAAGGTATAAAAAGGAAATCCATATTAATATGGTGAGTTGTAAAAGGCTCAAGTCAACAGCTCCTGATAATGCCAGATGAGCTGATAATCCACTACTTTATGGACTATTGGACTAAATACATAGCTCTTTTCTCTTTGTGCAATGAAAAGAAAGATCTGTACTAGTGAGGCTTAGATAAGAAATCATGCCAGGGGCCTGGCGGAATGGTTCAGTGGTTTAAAGCCCCTGCTTGGGAAAGCTTGGGCGGCTTCAGGGACCGCGGTTCGATCCCCGGCAGCACATGCTGCGCCAGCCCTACCCTTGGGGCGGGCTGAGCCGGCCATAAAAATGAGTGAATAAGCAAATAAATGTTCTGAAACAAGAAAAAATAAATAAATAAAATTAAAAATTCTTTTTTAAAAAAATTGAAGGTTTGGGAGCTGGGGAGATGGCTCCGAGGCACAAGTACCTGCTGGGAAAGTGCAAGGTCGTGAGTTTGAACCCCGGTCCCACAAAAAAAAAAAAAAAAAAAGAAAAAAGAAAGAAATCATGCCAGTATCTTGTCCTCTGAACAACTATGATGAAGACAACACTATGCAATATATTAACTACTGTAAAAAAAAATAAATTTTTTAAAAGAGAAAGAAAAGTGAGAAGATTGATTTTGGTGTATGATTTATGTGAAAATCTGACTTAATGGCTTTCAATGTGAATAATGAATTTAAAACAAGTAAATCGAAGGAATATATTTTTTACTATGTGAAAAATTCTTTTAAAGGTAAGAAAATTATCAATGCAAAACATGATTTGGCAATTAGCTCTTGAGAAGGAAGCAAGAGGATGGGATTGAGTCACAGCACACGGGCACCTCCCGCAGAACTGGTGCCACCGTGTTAAGCAAGGCTTCCTATCAGCTTATTGCATAAATATATTCATAAACTAACTAACTAAATAAATTAATTAAAATAAATAATTTTTAAATATATTTTAGTACAGGGTCTATAGCGTCTCACTATGCAGATTGGACTCATAGTGATCCTCTTGTGTTCAGCCTCTTGAGTGCTGGGATTACAGTTGCATGCTACCACACCCAGTCTCAGTCACCATCTCAATGTGCAGGACTGGCAAGGCTTGTGATGCCAGGGACCAAATCCAGTCCCTGCTGTCTGCCTAAGCAAGCACTTTATTCTACTGAGCTATCTGGCTGGCCCTAAATATTTTTTTTTAATTGTTTTTAAATAGGGAGCAACGCATACTCTCAGAGTGAGCACAATTAAAGAAAAGAGAAAGTATTTTGTGCCTGGAAGAAAAACAGAAGGTTTCTTTCATCTATCCCCACAGCCAGAAAAGCAGCTAAGATTTCCCTGTGGATTATGAGAAGAAACCCTTGCATACCAGGCCTAGGGGTGAAACTGAGGAAAAGAAAAGAAAAAGCCTTGTGGGGACAAAAAACTTCCCCAATGGCCTTACATCAGCCTGAGTCTTTTGTATCTTTCCATGGGACCAAAATATTATTAGGTTACTCTTTTGATAAGTGGCTTTCCAATAAACACCACAAAGTTTTGGGAGATGCTTATCTCTTGGTTCTGGAATCCTCATGTCAAACAGAGTTAAATAGTACAAGTTAGCAATGGTAACAAAGTTTATTTGAAAAATTGTGCATAGAGAATAAGGCAAAAAATGCCTCTTCAGAGAAGACTTGGGCCAAATGAAACAGGAAAAATTAAAAGCAAAAGTGAGAGCACAGTATGGGCCTAGGAGACACCCAGGGGGTACTGAGAAGGAACACAACAGCTTCAAGGTGTCCTGCCTCTTTACCTCTTCCATGCATGACAGAAACCCATGAGATATTAGAGCATATCCCCAGATCTGGTCATGCTTACATCTCCAACCAACTTTGCCATATCCTATCTTCCTGCCTCATTAGAATTTTCACAGGGCCAGTCTCCACAACCTAGTAACAATATTTGTGTATACATGCTCAGACACAGCCTATGGCCCTGGAAAGTTTAGCTTTCAAGGAGCCTAAGGCTGGCCGCTTGAAGACTTCTTTATGTTCACTTTTCCATAGAACTTAACCCATGTTGTCTACTTGAAAAATACTCTGATTGAATAAATGAATGAATTATCAGCTGGTAGTTAAGATCATCATGTTGGCAATTTCTGTTAAATTTCAGTTTTTAACTCATGAATCAGAAAAAAATCAATCATTTGAAAAGAGATTATAGTAAGTCATAAAAATAAATTGGATTATATTAATGTGTTATCTAAATTGTGGCATTAAGTGTAATTCTGCTTCAAAAACTAATAATGTTGGTAGTTGTGAAACAGTAAAATCCAGACTCATTTTCTTGGCTCCCAGCCACCACCCCAACCTTACTCACTTAGCTAGCCTTGGGTAATATCAAAAGCAAATGACTTAAGGGGGGGGGGAGATAGCTCCATGGCACAAATGCCTGCCTGGCAAGTGCAAGGTTGTGAGTTTGAACCCTGGTCCCGCAAAAAAAAAAAAAAAAAAAAAAAAGCAAATGACTTGCATGATTGTGTTTCCCATTCCATCTTTGGAGTCCAGACTCAGGATTTGCACTTGGGTGTCTCAGGCTCAACATACCAAAACTGAGACCTGTGGTCTTGTCTCAGAATTCCTTCAAAATTTCTTTTCAGTGAATAATCACACCAGCAAATGAGAGAGACACTAGAGGAAATTATATACTCAAATATGACGTCTCAAAGCCAAATATTAACAAATGCTACCACCTTTATTCCTAAACTATTTCTTTTACACAATTCCCACCTCTTTTCCACTCTAGCCTTCTTAGCTTGAACCTCTAAAGTACTTCTCTTCCTTAGGTTAACTGCCTTTCTAGGTTATTGATATACATAGCCACATATGTACCTTTAAATAGATTTTATACAAAAAGCTAGAGAAATATTTTTAAATGTAAATTCAAATAATATTACCCCTCCTTTCATCTCCCAACTGTTTATAATAATCACTAGCTTTTCATGACAAACAGCGCTAAAGGTGGTGACAGGGAGGGCTCCTGTCTTCAGCTCTTCTGCACAGTGCTCCCACTTGCTCTCTGTGACAGACTCCTCAGCCCTTATTAGCAGCTCTGAGTTTTTCCAGGTTCCTTTCTGGTGCGCGTCCTTTGCATACAGTGCGATTTCTGCCTGTAAAGCTCTTTTCCTCCATCTTTGTCGTATTAACCCTTCCTTACTGAAAATTTCTTCATATGCTCAACTTTAGTCTCTGCAGCAAAGCCGTCTTTGGCCTCCTTGACTAGTCAGCATGCTCTGCTATTGTCAAAGCACAAAATTAACACACTTGGTGGCACATGTCATAGCTCCACTTTCACACTTATTTAATATCCATCATCTCTTCTGAACCACGAGTTCTATGACAGCAAGTACTCTATTTGTCTTTCTTATCTTATATCCAGTATAACCAAATGCTAAGCACATAAAAGGCAACAATTAATGTATGATTGAATACACAAGCTTTTATTGTCCTATCGGCATATATGATAACAAATTCCATTTCATTTTTAAAAAGTATTATGTTAAGAGGATTTTTTTAATTCAATTATACTTTTTCAAATGACTTAGAAGGATTCAAGGGATAACTTGACAGTCTAAGTACCTACATGACAAGCACAAGGACCCAAATTCAGTCCCCAGTATTGCATGCTGTGCTGGCCCCTGCACCATGCAAGCCACCAAAACCAGGTGTGTTGGCACACACCTATAATCCCAATGCTGGAGAGGCTGAGACAGAAGGATCCTTATGAGTCTGAGCTGCATAGTGAGACCCTTTACCAAATACGTTACAAAAAATGATCCAATGACTTAGAAAAGAAGAATGTGTAGAAATAGTGTAAGCTGCCAGACTATGGCTGACTTGCAGACAGCTGTCTCCTCTTGTCTCTATATATGGAAAAGAAAGAAAGAAAGAAAGAAAGAAAGAAAGAAAGAAAGAAAGAAAGAAAGAAAGAAAGAAAGAAAGAAAGAAAGAAAGAAAAAAGTTTTCTAATGTTCCTTCAGAGCCCCCTGCTTATGACTAATGAACAAGTAGCTCCTGAAGCTTTACCTCCAAATAAAAAATCATATTGGAAATTAGATATCCAGCATGAACCTATGATTTCTGAATAGACACCAGTCAATCACAGAATTCATACTATTCTTTCTCTCAAGCTAGCTTAAATTTAGACTATGTCCTGTGAAATTTTGTCTTTAGGTTTCAAGGAGACATCATAGTATAATCATTAGAAGTCATTTATTAATAACTAGTTATTTAAGTAAGAATTAAAATTTCACCCCAGTATATTAATAGATATGATTAAGCACACATGATAGTAAAAAGCATAGACTCTACGAACTGTGGCTATATTAGCAGATGCATATAAAAGTGCACAAAACTCCCCAAAGAAGACCCAATTCTCAGAAGTTCCTTTTTGCTCTTGTTTGCTCTACCTCATAGGAATTAGGTTCTGTCATAGCTCATATTTAGATATCCCACTGAAGCCTCATGTAGTCGTAGATGAACTTCTTTACTGGAGGCTGGAGGTAGAGCATATGGCACTGAGATTTTGTGCGTGTGATTGCTAAATTAGTTCACTGGTTTGGGATATTTCTGGGTAGGATTAAAGCTGCCTCACTCTGGGTGTGGGTGCTATGCACTTTAAAGCAGGTACCTTGGATGAGATATGAGGGACTGAAGGGGGTTGTTGCTTGTTGTTGACTTCTGATGCCTCCTGCCTGCTCTGTGATGTCCCTCTGCCATGCCACCCTGCCTTGGAACCAGCCAGCTATGGCTTGAAACTTCTACAAACTGTCAGCCAAAATAAAACCTTCCTCTTTTAACTTTAAGTGTTGAGCATTTTGTCTTAGCAACCAAAAAAGTAACTAAGCACTACCCACTGAGACCTATCTTTTATAGACTGTGTACTAAACTCAACCAAAAATATACAAACCTCTTTCCTGAGTACTCTGGTCCCAACCTGTGAGAGATCACTACCAGAAGGATGTTTGCCAAAAATTCTGAACAGATAAAATCTAACAAGGATCACTTTAGTCAATACAAAACTTTGATCACTTATGTCTTCTTTCCAACCAGCGAACTATACTTTCTAGAGTTTCTTACAAAGAAGATAAGATGTGTATAGTCTCAGTTACTTTTTACTCATTGTTGGGACGAAGTACCTGACATCCAAAACTAAGGAAGACAAGATTTGTTTAGCTCACAGCTTGTGAAGGTTTAGTCCATGTTCAGCTGGCTCCCAGGCAGAGTGGCACATGGCAGAGGGCAGCAGTTCATGGTAGCAGAAAACAGTAAAGACCAAAGGGAAGGGCAGCAGCTGTGGCTACCAGCCAGCCTCTCTCCCTTCCTTATGTTATAAAAAAACTACACTGGGGCTGGAGGTATAGAACTCACACAATGCCAGTGTCTTCCTCTTACATAGTATGAGGTTATTTATAAACTAAGAATCCTGGCTTTCTGCTGAGTCACTTAATTAAACCTTTAAACTTCTCAAGTTGACATGAAGTATCAACCAGTACACCTACAGTCTAGAAAAGGAGACTGTTAGAAACACTGGGCGACTGAAGTAGCCATCTCTGTAGGGCCCATATAATTTCCCTTGAAAAATCATAAAAAGACTCCTTTAGGGTGGCCCTGTCTCAAAAATAAAAACTAAACTGTGTATCTCAGTGTTAGTGTCCAGGGTTCAAAGCCCAGTAGTGGTGGGAAAACCTACAATGAAGGAGCAGGGGTGCAGCTCAGTCAGTGGAGCCCTTGCTTGGCCAGGCCATGCTTTCCCATGGTTTCCCAGCACCATCAAAACAATAAAATCCCACAGTGCAATACTGTCTCATACCCACCAGGAGTCTAACATCAAAACAAGTGAAAATAATAGCATTGACAAAGATGAAGAAACTGGAGGACTGGAAGACTGTAGCGGGGAATGTAAAATAGTGCAGCCTCCATGAAAAAGTAGTATGAACATTTCTCAAAAGTGTAAGAACATAATTACCATATGGTTAAAAAATTCCATATCTATATTATATATAACATATATAGCACATATATTTATATATAATATATATAAGACAATTTCAAATATATGCTCCAAAAGAATATGAGCAAGGACCTGAATGAACATTGTACACACTGGATTCTAGCAATACTTTCATAGTAACCATCAGGTGGAAGCAATACCAAACCCAGTGTCCACTGACAGATGAATTGATCAAAAAAGTGTGGTACATATGCATATAATGAGATGTTATTGATCCTTAAAGAAGAATTAAATTATGATAGGTGCTGTAATTATTACCAGCTGAGGCTTAGTGGGGTCTAGGTCTAGAGCTCAGCTTTTCTGTGCTCCTGGATTCATTTTTTGCCCACCTGTAACCCAGTACCATTACAACCTATAAAAATAGAAAACTGAACCTTTCACAATATGGTCAAATTGGTGGAGAAGGCTAGTCTGCCACACCTTAAACTACACAGAAGCAACCCTGTTTATAGAAACAGAAAAAAATCCAGGAAATATCTGTATGTACACTGTTATGGTTTATGTCTAGTTGTCCCCCCAAAGCCTCATGGAGTCATTGGGCGGGGACTGCTAGAGTTTGAGACTTGATCCTTGATCCCTGGGATTATGGGTTTTAGTACTGATGGGATTATGGGTGGAAGTACTTCTGGGATTATGCGTGTAGCCTATGGCGGGAGCTAAGGCGGAGAGCCTGAATGTAATATAAAGAGAGACAGAGAGACAGACTGTAGCTCTGGCTGGTGCTGTTGCTCTGCTACCGTGTTTGGCTGGCTACCTCTGCCACCATTTT